>QLOZ01013679.1:2909-40230 GCA_003314065.1 Lactarius sp. MG50
TTCATGAGCCGTTCTACAAACTGATTAATATAGCAGTATATGAAATAGATGACGCACGCACCAAGTTCCTGCTCAGCTGATTCTGCGTCTTCTTCCACAGGATTCTCCTCAACCTCATCTTTGCCATCATCAACCATGATTGATTCAGGTGCTGGATCCTCTTCTGAAACATTGTCGCTTCTATCAGCTGCGTCAAGAATGTGCTGTGGGTTTGGTGATTGTTCCCCCTGAGTTATAGACACCCCATCCCCCACCCCTTTGGTTGGCGTGACAGAGGATTGCTGCTGTGATGCCTTTGGTTTTGTGGCAGGCTTTGTGTGTAGCGCTTTATGGGTGGCCTTTGTTCTCTTGCTCCTTTCCAGCAATGGGTCAGCATTTTCAGTGACACGACTGGATGCCTTCCTCTTTCGAGGTGCCAGGGAGGATGTTTTGGACATGGTATCAGAGTAGTTAAGGGGGTTCAGACTTGTAGAAAATTTTAGACACTACTTAGTATGATTTGCTTATTTATTTGATTTCACGAGTGTTGCTTTGTGGCTAGGACACATACCACAAATCCACAATGCTAGCATGTACTAGAATAGAAATTCCCCACTGGTGGTAACACACCTTCTGTACCCTTCTGTACCCTTTTATACCCTGCTAAAGGGTAGGGGTATTACAAGGGTACCCTAACCTGTAACCTTACCCTTACCCCCCTGTACCCCTTGTATATACCCCCAGGGTTTTACATACCCCTGACAATCACTAATGACAGAAGATGTTGAGGATGTCAAAGATCAATAGATCATCCTCAGGATGTGGCTCCTTAGGTTTGGCCTTGTTCCTCTTAGCAGGTTGATCGGGGCTGCCTAGAATCGGAGGGGGGGGTAGAACTGCAGGAGGTGCCTACTGTTGGGCAGGGGAGATGAGCTCTTTGGTCTGGGACCTAGTGTGCATGGTGGTAAAGGTGTAAGAAGATGGCTGATGCACATGTTAGTAGTACAGAGTCTGAAAAGGGAAGGTCATACAGCCCGGGCGGTCCGGTAGGCATGGTGTGATGATTGGGTAAGCAAATGGGGAAAGAAAAAAGAAAAGAGGTTCATAACAGTAAAAATCGTAGCATATGTCATTTTCAGTTTCAAATCACCTCACATACTGTACACTAGGCTTAAGTTATGAATAAGTGGGGTGTGGGGTAGCTAAGTCATGCCCTTTTACAAAAGTGCAGAGTCCACAGATTATTCCTGAAGTAGCATGATGAGCCATTCGCGGGGAGTCCCGAAGAAAAGGCAGCTGGGAAGGAATCTATCTACGGATGTGATGTTGTGATCCGACCCAAGGCCGCGGTGTCACGCATTTGAATGTGTCAGTGTCCCATCCCAGTGGCAACTTCCCCCGCTGCGCCGCCAAACTTGTGGCCATGAAAGCCCCCAAGCTGGGACTGGGAGGGAACAACCCTAAGTCACTCACTTTCTGGCACCTCTCAGCAAGTTTCAAAGTGCGGTACGCGCTCGGGGTTCTTTCTGATCCTTCCGCGGTTTCTGCGGGCGCCGCCCCTTCCAGCTGGGTTGGCTTCCCTCCATCACCATCAGACCGCCTCCTCTCGGACGGACAGTCATAAACGATGCGGTAAGTCCTTATAACCTCCATGTTTGATCGCAACCCTCTCCAGTCTGATTCTGTCCTCACCCTTTCCTTCTTTTCATTTTCCGCAGTTCACGTTCGCCCTCCGACGAGTCACTGGCTTTATCAACTCGTCCCTCTCCACCGCCCCCTATTCTAACCGATCTAGGATCTGGTGATCGTAAAGACGTATCTCGCTCATTTCATCACGATCCCCATCCCGAATACACAACATCTACTTACACAAAGGTATCTTCCTTTACTGACCCTCCCTGGCTTCATTTCCCAAAAAATAAAATTACTACTCCTTCCATCGTAGCCTCCCTTGCTGGGTATCGCATCAAAAATTGAGAGCAGATTTCCTACACACAACTCTCCCATCCCTCCAGGGTCACACGATACTTTCGCCAAAGTTGACGAAATGTCTCGTCGCATCGACACCTCCCCTTATGTTTCCAAGTAAGTGTTATCTAACCTCTGCGATATCCTTCCGACTCAGTCTACCTTTCAGTGAAGGTCGTCTTGCAAGTGTTGTACAGGCACAGCCGTCCCCTCCCCCGCCGATCGCGACGCTGCCTCAGTCTCCTTCTCTTTCCTCGTCTTCGTTAGATCGCTCCTCTGTGTCTTCCCCCGCCCCAACCAGACGAGGTTCAGCCCAAAGCGTACATATTACCCCCTCTTATAACGGCGATGTCTGTTATCCTGGTGCCGATTCTGAGCGCCCTTGTGCGTTTTACCAGCAGGCTGCAGGCCTCTCGGAAGCTTCGTATCGTGTTCAACCACGGACAGAACCGCGCTATTCTCTCGCGCACGAAGGAACTGGTCGCGCTGCCCCATATCCTCCAGCCGCGCATGTTGTCCCAACCCAGATATCCAGCGGAGCACATGAGATCGCTTATCACTACCCAGCACAACAATTTAACGCCATATATACGGATGATGCCACGACCAAACTAAATGACAGGATTCGCAGGCGATGTTTCAATTGCTGCACCACTGACACGTCCACCTGGAGGAGATCCAGCCTGAACCCAGGCAAGGTGGTCAGTAACTTACCCTGTTTTCCGTCGCGCTATCTGATGACAATGCTAGCTGTGCAACAAGTGCGGATTATTCGAGCGTACACACAATCGTGCAAGGCCAGAGCAGTTTCCTCATAAGCGCGGTCCTCTCGCTGCGTCGTCGCTCAAAGTACGCACATCCCCACCTCAGCACAGTGCAGTCCCTCCTGTCAGTGCACTACCACCTCATCAGTATAATCACCCATCTATCGCTCCTCTACTCTCGCGGACAGACAATACACATATAGCCTCTCGCGGAGAGGCCTTACCCCAAATACAGTCCTGGCTTCCCCCCGCTACAACTCCGGCAGGTGAGTGCCTCCCCGCGTGGAAGCCCTGTATTTCGTCATATCCACTCACCTCTTCCCAGCGCCTGTCTCGTACCGTTCTCGCAGTCCATAATTTCCGATAGCATCTCTTGTTCCCTGGATCACCCATCCTACCTCCCCCCCCTTCCCAAACCGCCGGACCCTCGTGAAATCACGCCTGAAGACCTTTTGCAGGCCTTTCCTCTCTACGTGTGTTGCTCGCTACGTCTCTCGTGTCGTATGTTACCAAACACCGGATCGCATTCATTACCTCGCTCGGTCGGTGGTTCCAGGGCTGCGCCCCTCACCTTTCCGTATCATCCCGTAGATTGTCTTCTTCATGCTGCTCAGCATCCTCCGCTTCCTTTTCCAACAACGGTGTTTACCGACTCTGTGATATACATATATTGTGACTCCGACTGGCTGCTCTCTGTCGACTGGCTGTATCGTTTTTGTACTTATCTGACCTTGTTTGGCCGTGATTCCCGACCTTATGATTACATCGTGGGACGGGGCATTCTTCCCTCGTAATGCGAAATGAATTGCGAAGGCATCGTCTCGGGTTCAGGCCTACGTCCTTATTGGCACATGCTTCTCTTGATGGCTGCTTGCTTAATTGGGCAGTGGAGCACGGAAATGACGGGACGCGGCGTGCGGCGTGCTAATTAATACTCATGCTCATACTCCTTGCGAGATGCTGTACTGGGTCAACAGAACGGCTGGACTAAGCTGAGCGCCATGTATATATGTATCGAAAGCAAGCATGTGCTACCGGTACTACATCTGGCAAATTGTGCCAGCTTTTCTTGACGTGCGTGCGGGCGTCGTGCCCATAGGTATTCCATACTGCCGCGAACAGCGGATTCTGGCAGCTCTAATTGGAGGTTGACCACAGTTACTCATCTCCTGCCAGTGGTCCACACAAGTGAGAAAAGTAAGTGGGTGCCTTAGGCTCTTAACGAGGTTAGGTTCTGAGTCCCATGCAAGATTCGGAAGTGCCACAGTGAATATAAAAACTGCCTCCCCGGGCCCCAGTTCAGTTGCGCCGTCCGTCTGTGAGTCGTGTTGCACAGAGCATGACGACATAAAGAGCCACTGGCCACCGCGGCTTTTCCTCGAGTCCCTGCTGGATGCCCGGGCCAGTGAACGACTCGGACGACTTGCATTCGAGTTGCTAGTAGATGCAATATGGAAGGTACTAGTAGCCGCATCCCATCATACCACTTCCACTTCTACTTCTACGTTCATACCTATGGTGTAATCAGCATGACTACCCCATGCCAGTAGTTTATAATCCATCTCCCAGCGCTAGGTTACGGTCATTTGTAACCCTGTGATGGAGGACCGTGAGCCCATCAAGACTCCCACACACACATTATGTGATACATACACACCATGGAAGAGCGCGCGACTCGGCGGCGCGAGTCACCGAGTAGCAGCGTCAACTTCCCCATTGATGCCAAAGCTACCGTGACGAGAGTAGTGTGTCCTGTCATATCGGAGGCAATAAAATTGAAGGAGTAAATACTAGTACCGCCGCACTGCAGCGTCCCCGCTCCAGATAGACCCTTTGTGTTCTGGAAGCAGTGACTCGGACTATCCACCCCCACTGTTGAACTGGGTACTCTGGCAGAAAGACAACCCATCCTCAGGCTAGCGCTGTTGCACCGGTCTCCCCTTATGACTCCCCTGTTCCGTTATATTTCTTCCCCTTTATTCGCCAATACGGAATATGGAGGGGGCCAAGCACTGGCAACAAAACTCCGACGCAGTGACACCTTTTACTATGTCCCCACTACATCGCTATCAGGGAAGCTCGACCTGCCATATTGTCTCCTGGCTTCATCATTTCAGCAGTACTAAGAATAGGAAGAGAGTGAGGCGCCTTTTTGGTTGTTTTCACTTCCTTGCTGTCAACAGTGTTCCACCGGACCACCGATACGCCTTCAGTTTATGTATACCATCAATTCGCCAGCCTCCTCTCGTGGCAGAGAATCTCCTGCCTTTCAGTATGTTACGCCTTACCAACATCCGAATGATGACGTGATCCTCCTTGAAACTGTATGCTTATGTCGCATACGCAAATCTCAACTCGGCAATACGGTCTCAATTTGGCGGCGTCACCACAGCTAGAATTAGAATAGGGTGTAATGATGATTTGCTAGTGTTGAAAATAGAAGATAACACGCTGTACCTGCATCACTAGCAGATCCCCGAGACCGTGCGTTCCTTGCTTCTGAATTGTCGTGATTCCCCGCACCTACCAAACGCCATGTAGCGTACCATGCCGTTGGTCGTGGGGGACCCGGGACATACGACCTCACATACAGTTGCAGTGCAGCACAGCGCCAACGAAACTGAACATAGCAAAGGGTTCTTATGATGCGATCAGAGAGAAGACGAGTTGAATGATGATATGACGGCACTGGGACTTGTCTTCCAAGATCAATCGAAGGAAATAGCCGGCGTTAGGTAATCAGTGGTCCCATTTAACTGAAAGTGCCTTATCAGTAGGAGGCACTCAAAGATACAGTAACGCCGCGAGGTACTAATAGACCGCTTGAAGAACCTCAACCTACATGGAAAGGAACGGGCGCTGCGTCCTTATATATTTTTACCAGGGAAGCTAAAGCAACGTCTTGCGCACCTGTGTACGAGCTCTGGTGGGAGCGAGTCGGAGCGACTCCTTTTAGTTCTGATGTATACGCATGCGAGAAGCGTAGGGCAGGGCCAAGGGATGGCTAATAGTTATCGCCGCTTGTTTGCGCTGTAGGATATTGGCCGCACTCAAGAGGCCCGTATCGAACAAAGACAAGCAAGCACTGTTCCCGCACGTACCTTCCTGAAGTGTGTATTTGCGTTGACAACGCCACGTTTTCCCTGCGCGCCCAAAGGGGCATAACCCCCAGCTTGGGCATGCCGTCATCATGGTCCTATGCTTTCCTCGTCGCACACCGGCAAAACATGAAGAGCACCAGTAGAGTAAGTTTACGGTGTCTGATTTTTTCTTTCCAACCTGAGGTCGACTAGAATATCCCCACTGTCGTGAGAATGTGGCTAATTCAAATGCTGGTCTTACATGCAGGGCCTGGTAGTAAATCGATGAACCAGGGGCGGGTAACAAAAGTACTTGAAATGTATGGAGTGGCTCGCTGCGTAGAAGAGAAATCCGGCGGTTTTGCGGCTTAACACGATTGACTGTCGCAGATGTATCTGCTGAACGGAGAATGATTGACTGAGGTCTAGATTCTTTGACCCTCCTTTCTGGGATTATTGGAAAGGTGGGTGGGTCTCGCGTGGAAAATGAAAACCCAGGTCTAAGTTTGTAGAAATGTGTGCAGATGCGGGTGTCATGTGCGCAGCCCCAGGATGAATCAGTTACAGACAAAGTGAAGGTCTGTGGGCCCACTCACACGGACAGAACGCGGCATCAATATCCGGTATGCTTACTACCTCCGGGCACAAGGGAAAGACTTCATATTTGGCGAAAGAAGTGTTGTTATTAGACAATCGCATAGCCTCGGCCCCAGACGTACCTTGTTACTTGTGTGAATATGCGAGGCCTCCGAGGACTCGGATAGGGATGAGATGAAGAGCCACGGCCGCGGAGCTCCGAGCGGAGTTGTGAGTCGGGGTCTCGGCGTTTCTATTTCTTCTGATGGCAGCATTCCTGATAGCTTTCTTGAAGCCCCCCGTTCTCACGTTCGTTCAGGTGCTGTAACAGTTGTTTGCAAACGGCAATAACTCACCCTCACGGTAAATTCACCATGTTGCGTCAAATTTACTGCATGAATATGAAGCTGTAGTTTGAAGCGTAAAAGCGAAATCCTCCGATACCGTGACATCAAGTCCTTTGCCACTTCCATGATTCTCTGAGCATCGCCAACTTGAATACTTCCATCTCCAAGTCAGGTTGAGGCCTTTATTTGTGCGTATGTCTTCTGTTGACCATGCCGGGGAGGAGCAATTGTCGAGCACGGGAACTGTGACCTGAGCCATCGTGGTCATTACGCGTCTGATATGGTGCTGCACTGCATACAGCCCTCTCATTATCGTTGAAGAAACCGTGTAGACGGTGTAGTGAAGTTCCCGCCTTGTTGACGTCTTCAATTGTATTGTCACCTCTCGGAACTCCCCGGCGGTCGCTACTGGCAATGATCGAGCGCCGCGTGGACTTCCATTTGAGTCCCGCTCTAACTCGAAGTCTCGAAGAACATCTGGGAACGAGATGTAAACACCATACCAGTGATTTCATGCGGGCAGTTGTGGAAATGTTGATTTGTGTGCTCATTCATCTTTTAATACAGAAGACCTGCTTGTCGAAAGTGACTACATATCAACTCTTTATGGTTGTGTGTTGTCGGGAAGTCGCGGTTTCATCATGCAGAATGGGAACCAGGCTTGCCGATCCAATCCCCATGATACGCCGCCACCAAACAGGTTCTGCGCCGTACTTGGAATGGAGGCCGCCCATATACGTAGTCCGCGGATGACCAAATGCCCGAGGCACGGCAAACCCGTAGATATGACAGCACAGACAGGGATGACAGATGAAAAGGCAATGCTCCTATCACGTCTCTTTCTTTTTGGTCCCGTCAGGCTTTATTGGTCATCAACCCTGGACTAAATCTGAACAAGTGTCTACTGGCGCCGAATCTGTTTGGTCAAAGATAATGAAAGATTACCATGGTGTGATTCCCGATCCTACAGGCTTCGCAATTCTTCACCCAGCCCTGTCGCTTATTGCCTGGACTCAATCTGTTGCTGCAGCAACGAGCTGTCACTGATGTCGGTGGTGGACATGGAATTTTTCTCTCGGACTGGCCCCGAGGCCACCTCTCAGGGCTGTCCTTCGTCCACGAGGGGCCTAGACCCTAGGTCGCTTATATTCGATTTCATGTGCCCTCTGGTGAAAGGTGCACGAGGCTTGGCCATGCACACATCCACAAGCTTCGGGAGGTTGGCTGGTCCTCGTCAGTGGGCCAATCGTAAGGGCGATAGTACCACCTTTTCAGTTTATGCTGTTCCACGGCGTAGTCGTGGTACGTGATTCCCCACACTGTCTATGCCTAGCTTGCCGACGATTTGTCTCTGTCTTATTATTTCTTTATAGCGTAAAAATGTGCAAATTGTCCTGCGCGTCGGTTCATGCGGCGTTCATCGTCACATCTATGAAAGAAATCGTTTGCAACGCGGACAATACTTCCGCGACATTGCCGCAGCAAACCATCCATGACTTGGAGCCCGGGCCCATACGGCTTTTAAGTTCTGCCGAAGAATTTGGCGTCGTCGTTTAGCTTGCGCCTTGAATTCCCCATTTCCTAGAATTGTCTTCCCCTGATAATATCAATCAATCAAATAAGCACATCGAGACGTTAGCTCTGGAATTGGCTCGTAAACATGACCTACGATACCACTACCCCGTCACAGCGCTCCATGTTGCTACCGCATCTCCATCGCACCAGTGATCACAATGGAATATCTATTTCTCGCAAGACACTGAAAGCATGAACATGCTGATGACATCACAAGTGTAACAGAGTCATCCCTTTCGACCCTAGTGTTAGATCACCCAGGTAGCAACTTACAGGTACGCCACCGGTCATGCTTATAACGTGGTGCTTGCCAGGCAGACGCCAGTGCTGCACTCCGGGAAAAAATCCGTCGTCTTTGACGAGAGTCCACCCTCTGTCAATATGATGCTTAATCCACACATTCTCGGAAGCCGCTACTCAACGTCCATACGGCCTACAGGAGAAGTTCAACGTCTTCAAATATGATGTCATTACATAAACAGTCCGTCCTTCCGCACAACTTTGAATTTACGGAATATAGACATCGTCGACGATGCGTCGCTAGTTTACTACAAGACAGCCTTATCTTCCAAGACTTGTTGGGCCCTTTGCTTTGCCATGCTTCATCGCCAACGTTAGGATCTGTGAGGCAAGGCGGATCAGCTGCTCGCTACTTTTTCTACCAATGCCTGGGGAGAGTAACATACTCTTCAGAGTTGCCTTGTAGCCACCTATAACACGATTATCATCCTTTCCGCTGGCGTCTAGGCGAGACGAGGGTTCTGTAGTGCCGCCATCGTGAACAGCACCAGGGCCCTAAATCTCTTCTAAAACTCGGCGGGAGTGCTCTTTTGTCTTTGCCTCGGCTGAGACGTTCGGGGTTCAAGTTGTGCATTGCAGCCTAACGATGGTATAGGGAAATTATACCAATAATACCATGTAGCAGTGGGTATACATGACACACACCTTGTGGCCTCCACCAATGCAATTCGGTTCTGTCATAATAAGATGTTGAGCTGTAACAACAGAGAAGTGTGACGGAAGGGTTCGAGGTCAATGGGTGAACATCGAGCGGCATCATTGGACCCTTTTTATTATTTGGAACGTGCCACAGTGATCTCAACGTGACGCAGAGCAATTCCCTTCGCATGCGGAGCCGCAGGCCAATACCAGAATGGAGTGAAGATACTATGCAAAACAAGAGTCGTAGAGTTCAGTCGAATTAGGGGTTCTTGGCGTTCACAGTTGTCGCCCAAGGCGCCGCAGTGGCCCATGGTGACGTCAAACAATAATTTGCTAATTCGCTAAGGTAGGGCTCATTCGCAACCTACAACATCACATGACACAGGACTCAGGCTTGATATAGTAACACTAATTGTATATCAACTCGATTCTACTTTTGAAAAACGACTCCGTTACGGCCTCAGGTTTGCTATTCCTGAGGGGCCCTTTTTGCATTCAATTCATTCCTGTAAGTTGTGATAGCGATTTTGTGTGCCCTCATTCTAGCACGCATGACTCACGTGATGTTGTTGAGCCCTACCTTATGACCAATTGTCGAATTTTAGGCCGCAAAGACAAAGTAGATCCTGATGGCGTAGACAAAATGATCCCGGTTAGAACTCGTGGACCAATTTTCCACTTTCCGTGGTTATGATACATGCATTATTAAACCACGTTCAAGTTCATAGAACCAACTGTCTGGGAGGATGTAGCAGCAACGATAAGGCTCGATCTTACAAGGCTAGATCTCCTACTTGAGGGCGATATAGCTATGGGAAGGAAATGGAAGAGAGGCAGGACCCCGAATCCTGCAACGCACGATACCGTGATCTGTACGGAGAACGGTTCTTCAATCCAGACGTAGATCAGGACCTGCGTGACGAGGCATGCAACTGCGGCTGTCAGCGAGAATAACCCTGTTATACTCAGCACGTGGGACCGGGGCGCACGACGTGCGACGTACAGTGCCACATTACCCAACGCCATGAACGACGAGCCCCGTACACCTCTAGCAAGCTCGCCGAGCTGCTGTCAAATAGCCCTTGCTTTATGGGATCCGCCTTCCGTGACGCACGTACTGGAATCTCTCCGAATTCATCTGTCAAGACTAGAGAGCTGATCGTGGCGCTGCTGCTGAAGAAGAGTGCGCTATATGAGAATGCTAACAACGCTTGCCGTGCGGCACGTGTGTGCGGATGCGTGTAATGCACGGGGTCTTTGATGAAGGTTAGGAGTACGGCCTCAACGACGGCGAAAAGTCCAGACTAGCACAAATTTCAGTATAACTACCAGACGCCACAGGGAGATTCGGTTAGTGACATACAGCGGTCGCCGCAGTTTGGCAAGTAGAGAGCCAACCATCATTAAGAGACTTTACAGTCGAGGGTAACTCATCTGTAAGGCGGTCAACCTGTGTACTGAGACTAACTGAAGAGGAACATGCATGCGACATTTGTTCTCGGAGGTGGACGCGCGGACATCAATAGGTTGCAAGAGATCAAATGGTGCCAAAGTAGGGCATTTGGCTCGCTGCCTAATGGTCTTATAAGAAACAGCCGAGAGGACCTGTCGTAACGCTCAACCGCAGCGCGTGGGCTATGATCGTAGAACCTCTAGCGACAGATCGTGAGGCCTCATGCTATCGGACTGGCAGCGTAGCCGTCAGAAGTACATCAGTTTCCGCTCAGAAGAGGAGGGACATGCTAGTTTCCTTGAGGCAGCCACTCGGAGATGAGTGCACTCTGGGAACATGCGGAAGATAAGAGTTCCCGATACGACACGGTACCTGTTGGTACGCCATATCAATTTCGACGTATCAGTATCAGTGACACGAGAAAATTTCTCAACGCAACAACATGGAAAGAGAACGGAAGGTTTTGCCTAGTCGTCTTTCCGTCGAGGCCCACATCCCACGTCCAGGATGCTGCGATCCCCCACTCCGGTTCTTCAAGTTGCTACGTGCGTCGAAGCGAACACAATTAGCAAGCCATCAGAACTATCTATGCGGAACCGCGTAAGGACATGACACAATTTGAGCAATGAAATGCTAGTGCAACGTTGTCTACGCGTGTTGGATATTGCCACCAGCTGGCCCCCACGTGTTCAGGTTTGTCGCTTAGTACTTTGGTCATATGTCCGAGTCAGTCCATACCGTCACTACTAGTAGTTGCCAATGCTTCCTTCGCCAGGTATGCCTATCATCCCTTGAGACTGGCAGTCGTCTACTTGATGCCTAGTTGCACTTGAGTAATTGATTCTCCGACGCCGACGAAAATCAGCGGGCATCCGAGTCCCTAGAGCAAAAACAGAACAGGGGCTGCGATGTTTCTCGTCGCAGTGCTGCATCCACGTGTAGAACAACACAACAAATCTGCTGAGCAAATTCCCATCTGGGACGTAATAACGGGCGTAGGGTGATGTTCGCGGTAGTGCTTCAGTACGTTAGGATGCGCGACGTGGTATCCCATGTGTAAGTCTGAAGGTGATGGTTAATTACGTATTGCGTGCTGGTCCCTAGGATGACGCAAGGTACTGTACACGACCAGCCTGAAACTGTGTCTACAAATTACATAGCAAGAAGGTCAAAATAGCGATATAAACCACACAAGATATAATGACACTGCGGGAGAGGTCCATCAAGAATCATATCCCAGTGTGGCCTTGACAGGCTCGATCACATTCCTTCGGAACCAAGATCTATGTGCGGCCTTAAGGGGGGGCGACGGTTCCCGTGAAGGAATGGAGAAAGATGTAGCCGGTGTCATCAGTGTTGTCTGCGTGGATGTGGTAACAGATGCGGAATGTGACATTGAGGAGGGCGTTGAGGGGCGAGGCGGCGTAGAGTACTCCGGCTGCGTCGTCACGCCACCCTGTATCGTGGTCTGGGACGTGGGTTGTGGCTTCCTGTTGATAAAAGGCTCTCTGCGTCCTGGTGGCGTACCAGAGGGAGGATCAGTCGAAGGCGATCCGGCAGTGACGAGTTGAGGCTTCTGATACCCCGATATCGAGGACCGGGATTCTTTGAGAGGTAGCGAAGAGCTAGTTCCATCTTCGCTGTTAGCATTACTAGAGGCGGCAAACCGATTAGTTGGAAGCGCAGAAGCCAATCCACGGTCAAGAGGAGGATTGGAGTGTCTATTCGCAAAGGTATCAAGGGCACTCATACGATCTTGAATATCCCGGTGAGGATCATAATCCCATAATTCTACACCGCTGTCAACGCGATTAGCGTCAGGCTTACTGGCCAAGGGAGCTTGGGAGGCGCCCGACGTCGGGACTTTAAACGGACTATGAGTCCCCAGGGATTGCATAATAGCAAGCGGACGGGCATCACTCCCATTTTGTGGCTTATGACGGTTGATGAGGTCCTTAGTCTTGATCCTCGAGGAGATGCGAGAGGTACTATTCCACGCTGATGGGGAAGAGATAGTAGCAGCGCCGTCAATCTGCGTTGGGGGTGCCCTTGAACGCAGAGATTGACCTTTGTAATCGCCCTGAATCTCAAGTGCTGCCGCGACCCCTGGCATCTCTGCTCGGGAATTGTAGGATAAGACATCGGTAGTCCTACCTCGACGAGCGATAGCGGTAGGATCAGCAGCATCGCTCCTCTTTAACGCTGGGCTGGTGGCGTATTGCTCCGGTAATCGTATCATTGACTGGTACCGCGGCCGCATAGTCAACTGCGAGGCCGGTTGCTCCGGCAAGATTGTCGACTGTCGCGATTGTCCTGCGGAGTCTTTGATCCCAGTCATTGAGGACATGTGACGAGTGCGATCCGACAATACTGAAGGAGAAATAGCAATAGCACTGCCAACCTGCTCCGTCATGGCCAATGTTAAGGGAGCAGTTGCAAGTCCCGTAGTGCAGCTTTTCAAACCATCCTGGACTTCCGGAATCATCGTGAGGCTTGGGGGATTCGCTAGGGGAGAATGAAGTGATGCCCCAGTAACCCTGTCCTGCCGAGCAGGATTGTTCCTGTTTGGCTCTAAGCTGGTCAGGGATTGCTCTACTGTTCGTGTCATAGGCTGATCCGATGGTTGCACAGTCAACTGTGGAACCATCTGTTTTAGGGGGACTGTCGCCTGTCGTGGTTGTCCTAGAGGTACTTGGGTAATAACCGAGGACCCCTGAGAGCTGCCACTCGACACTGTTGAGGTGGAAATGGGGACGGCACCACCAAAAGACGCTTCTGGGGACGCCGCTGCCGTCGGCTGCCCGCTGGCGAGGCTTTTGGATTCGCCCCGAGTCTCCGGTATTGTCGCTAGGCCTGAGGGCTTTCCTATGGAAGTACGATGTAACGATTCGCTGATCCTGTCTTGACGAGTGACAGGTACAACATTGTTGCTACTTTTCGCCAAGCTGGTGACAGATTGCTCTACCTGTCGTACTGGCTGCACAGCCAGTAGGGACACCATCTGCCCTGGCAAGCCTGTGGGCCGTCGCTGTCCTACGGGAGTTGTCATCCTTTTCGGGTGGCTCTTTATCCTGGGTCGCGAAGATGAATGATCCTTTGGATCGGGGGAGGATACACCATTTTCCAGAGCCATTTTATTACCAAATGATGGAGTGCGAGGACCAGGGGAAGAGCGAGCGAGTTGAATAGGAGGGCGAGAGATCTCGACCTGGGGGGGAGCACATGTAGGAGGAGGATCCGTATGGGAAGAGGGCACACCGCTTTCAACGATTGACGGTGCACTCGGCTCAGGAAGAGTACGAGAAATCTGAACCCAAGGGCGGCCTGTCTCAACTTGAGGGCATTCTAAGGAAGGAGAATTCATATCTGGAGCGGGCGTGCCTACGGGAACTGGCTTACTTCCAAGAGGTAATGTGAGGGCCTCAGGAGCGCGCGGAGATTGAACCAGAGGGCGAACTACTCCAACCTGGGAAAGGGAAAATCCTGAGGAAGGCAGGATCCTATCTGGAGCTAGCACGCCGCTCATGAGAGCTGGCTTACCTCCAATAGGTGGAAGAAGAGGTCCAGGAGGTATAGGCGCAGATTGAACAGGAGGGTGAATTGTTTCGAATTGAGGATGAGTGACGCCCGAAGCGGGGTCGAGGGTATCGGGATTAAGCACGCTGGTTGCAGGCGCACGAGATGTAGGAAGGGTGTGAGTTGGACTGTGAACGGCCTCAGCTTGACGAGTGCTGTCTAGAGGAGGAGTGGTGATACTGGGAGTGGGCGCGCCACCCGCGGGGCCTATGTCGTTGTCGGTATGTGGGGCGAGACGTTCGGAAAGGGTACGAGCTAGGTGCGCTGGAGCGTGAAAAACCTCATCATGAGGACGGAGACTCGAGATCTGGTGGATGTTATCGGGGGAGGGGGGGCTGCTTGTGGGACCCGACTTCTTACAGCTAGGTGGGGTAGAAGGTTCAGGAGTAGCACAAGCCGGTTGCTCAGCAGGATGAACAGCTTCAGCCTGAAGTCGAACATGGTCAGAAGGCGATGTATCCCCGTGGGGAGCGGGTTCACTGCTGCCTGCAGGAGCAACGTTACTTCCAGGATGTAATATAAGAGGTTCGGGAGAGAAGCGAGCTGTAGCGTGAAGAGGATCGACCTGAGGATGTACATTTTCCCTAGCCATGGGAGTGACCGTGTCGGGGATGGACGTGCTGGTCGTAGGGGATCGTCCATTTTCCGCAGGTAAGGTGAGAGGCTCGGGAGACGCGGGGGCGAGTTGAACCAGAGGGTCCACAATCGCCTCAAGTTGTGGAGTACTTTCCAGGGGAAGTAAGATGTCGGGAGCTAAAGGGCTTACGTCCTCGACAGGTGGTCGAAATTCCTCAGTATTGCTGTGCGCTTCGTCAACAGCAACGTCAACAGTATCCTTAAAAGGAGGGGCATCTTCGGAAGAGTGGGACGATACCTGGTCGGAAGAGGCCACAATTGGAACGAAGGAGGTAAGGCCCGACACAGGGGTCGGCGCATCTTTGGCAGGGATGTGAGCATCCTCAGGTGGAGGAGAGGTTGTGGGAGGATAATCCTGAGCGAAGACAGGGGGATGATCAGGGGTCTTAACCGGAGAGCAGCGTTCCTAGAGAGTTCCGGTAAATGACTGATCGGTGAGAATGAAGAGAATGAGCCTCACCCAGCCACCCGTAACTTCAATGTCGAATGCTTCGTCTGGAGAGGTCTCAGATCGTATGAGCCAGTCGACGTCTGGAAGGTCGAGCGCGCGGTCCAAGACCTCTGTCCATTTTGTCAGATCCTGTTCGGGTCGATAGCCACCCCTTTGCCAGATACAAACTTCACTGGCAATCCTGGGGCTAATTCGACTTGCCGCTTCCAGAGTCCCTTGAAGGTCTAATCACAAGATAAGGATAAGTCAATTTTGCTGACAGAGGATATGGATAATTTGCCTTTTAATATGATAGTGTTGGAAGGCCTCCAGATGTTTCCATACGTCTTTGAAAATTTCTGATAATCGAAGAAGATCTGGCCAGCCCGATCCAGGAGTACCAGGACAACCAACCCCTTCTCAGGTCTAAGGTCTTTAAGGGGTTCGAGCCTAAATTCATCGTCGTAGGCAGGCGCACGATCGGAGAGATCCTTGCTAAAGTAGAAGTGAGGATTCTGTTTGAGACTGATTCGCCGGTCTTCAGGCATCCGGCTAAATGTCCATAGCAATTCGGATATTTGAACTTCGGGACCTAACTCACCTACCATATCGTGGGATCAGCTGTGCTGGCCAAGGGGCGTACGACAAAAAGGAAGGACGCACAGGTAACGATTGGAGCTTCTCGACGGTTGGTGGGTGAGTCGAGAATTTGAAAATGAACCTTCACTAGAGATCTAGGAGAGGTATCTGTTTTCTAGATGCACGTTACTGGCACAACGATGACAAGATGCGTTATCCCCTTACATTAAGACCGAGACGGGTAGATAGTCGCCTATGCGTTTTCATGATATAACTGTCCTTCTGAGCAGCATCTTCTATGATGTCCTGCACATCGCCCAACACGCTTCTACGATGTGTGAGCCTTGTCGGCATCATGCAAGACGGGATGAAAGGAGACGCACTCTTGCTCTGGATGATACCATGCGGCATACCGGTCCAAGTGTTCTTCTGCAGCAGCAAAAGCTATGTCGGTAGCCTCACAACGTTCCTTTCCGGCATCAACCGCGGATTTCAGAGCGTTTTCTACAGTCTCAAAGAGGCTAAGGAGGAGCGTCAGAACGTCAGTACGCATAAACCAGGATTGCTTGGCCACCCGGACCTTCTCAATGCGTCGATTTGATCTGGTTTCCCCGGAGAGATCTCCAAGAACAACCTGCAGAGTTGAATCATCGCAACGGAGCGTTTTTGATACGCTCTTCCTATGTACTTGACATGTTTACGAAAGCTGGAAATATCGCCGAGAGCAAGGCAGACTGGCATGGGCAAAGAGAGGACGAAGGTTCAAGTTGTCGAAAGACCAAGGGGGTGAGGGTGGGGAAGAGGGGGGGGATAAGGGGAACACCACCTTACACATGGATAACCCTACAAACCACGCAGTTTTCTCGTGACGAAGGTACACGCATGCCAGTGACCATGATGAGACATAGAACCCGACTGAGTGATTCCGGCCTAGTTTATCTAGTCTCAGCTCCCAACCCAAACCCAACCGCGTTGCAATCGCGTTGCACAACCCGGCCCGGCCCGGGACAGTCACACTTCTCCACATCGTCTAGTATGGTCTACTGCATCTGCGTCGTCCTACCTTGGCGGGCAGCTTACTGTAGTCGTCTTGCTCACCCGCGTCAGCGAGAGCGCCTTATGTATCTCGAATACTCAGTCCATTCATGGTGTCCTTCACTACTTTATGAGTTGCTGATCCTTCGTTCCGTGTCAGTGATTGGTTCGATGTCCGCCCGCCGCGTGGCAGCGATGTTTTGCAGCCATGCTGGAAACACGCCAGGACTATAAGGCGGCTTTGGCAAGCCTCCCGCTCGTGCAAACCCTGTGTAACTCGTTCATTCTGTATTGCTTTTGTCTCCTATCCGCCTCAGCGTTGCCGCCAGAGACATGTCTTACACGCTCTTCCAAAGTCTCACCCACCTCGAGAACCAAGTTTTCCCTGCGACGGAATCTATCAGGCAACTCATAGAGACCATTGCCCGTGATGTAGTTCGATTTCGTCGCAATACCCAAATATCATACCATTTCGTCGCCACAGCAACATCTGTCTGTGATGAGATTAATGCCCTTATTCAAAAGGTGGACGAGAACGATGACTGGGATAGCTATGACAAGTTTACGGAGGCAATTGATCTGCTAGAAGAGTGCGCAGGCTATTTTCCACGTTGTTTGCATGCTGATATTTTCACAGACATTTACTCAATTCGACAGAAACCATCCAAGATGAGGTGCAACGTCACTTTGGCGGGCATAAGGACATCGATGGATGCATTGCATCCGCCACAAACTGGGCCGTCAATAGAGAAATGTTGCGAGAATTTCTGAAGTCATTTCGTGCGAGGCCAGAAATTGGGGTGGGCATACGTCCTGTAGCCTGTTGCAACTAATCTACACTAGACTAGGACCTTTTACTAATGGTCGATGACGAAGAGACAGAAATCATCGAGGCCGGGAAACATGACGATGCATCCCTTCTTCTCGAGTTACATCAAGCCATCAAAGGCCACACCTTCCGTCAAAGGGCAGAAGGGTCCGCTCTCTCCCCTATCACGTTGGTTTACGAATAACATTCACCTGTAGATCAGTTCCCCAACTGATCGAGTCTGTGAACGATCGGCTGGCGGATCTGTACGCACTAGCCCAGGCCGAAGTGCTCGATGACGTCCGTTTGCCTATCTCCTGGGATATTCATCGTCAATGACGAGACATCCAGGTCCTGGCCATTTTCACGATCCAAACGGCCATGCTTGTTTTTGGGATCATGGACATTTCGATGGATCCACGTGCGGACAAGAACAGCACACACCACTTGAAACTGGGACACGTTTGGGTTGAAGCACACAGGTCGGTCCGGTGGTAGTGTCAGTTCGCTTGCATTCACCCAGTATCTTCAAGTCTTCTGGTCAATTTTTGTGACATCACAGAAGGACGGTCCGATCGTTCTGAGATCAACAAGAAATATGACGACTTTCTCAACGTTCTCAGAGTAAGGGTTCACGAGCCTTGCCAACATTCGGTGACCTTCATAGTCGCCTCTCTAGACGATTCCCGATGCACCCCTCCCTGTGGCATACACGCAACTAATGAAGCAAGTGGGGAAGATCCGTCAACCATACCACGCTCAAGCACTTGCACTCATTTCTTTGTGTCGCTTCCTCGCAAGACATTACGAAGATTTGACGAAGGAGCAGAGGACCGCGACGAACGTTGAGCCACTTGAGGAGTGCGTCATCGAACCTTTAGAAATGTCCAACCCTTCTGACCCAATTCGTTATGTGACCAGCACTTGCAAGGAAAGTCTCGCTGCATTGCAGATCGCAGCGGCTTCTGTCTCTACGCTGAGAAGCTTCGAGATGAATATGTCAGAACATGCACGCGTGGACAACGCATTCACTGTAGCACGTACAAAGATCCAGGACTGTTTCATTCACTTTGGGGTGCGCACTCCACTCTTATCCATATGATTCCAACTCATACGAGACCAATTATACCATGACATACAGTTGGTGTCGCACTGGGACCGATATGAGAGGATTTTCCAGCAAGCTGTGGAGAAGGATAGATCTCGCACCGCCCAGCTGGGCGAGATCCTTAGAGCTGTCAGTCATCATACTGTTTCGTTTGCTTGCTTGCTTGAACTAAATTGGGAAACCCGGCGACTCGTAGCGCCCGTCCCGCACTCCTGATGACACTTCAAATCTCGTACGGGTGAACGTTAAGGTCTGCGACAGGAGCCCCGCCGGCGACGTCATAAAGGATTTCTCACGTAGGTTATCTCTATCATATACACCTCTCATGTGGTCTAATCTGTGTTGTGGTAATCAGTTCGCGTTGAGCCTGAGACGCGCCTCCGTGCCCTTCGCTGGCACATTTCAAAGGCCCTGGGACCACAAGTGTCTGCTCGTGTCCTGCGCGATTCTACCTTCCTTATGACGAAGAGAGAGGACTCACGGGAGGGTGACAGCCTTGTTCCCTGCCGCGTGCACATGGCCATCGAGGAGATAACAAGGGCAGAGGTTTGCGAACTAGTCCTCGTCCTGGCCTAAGAGGGCCATCTGATTCTATGAGTGTGTTCTAAATGTCGTTTCAGCGTTCCGTATGCCCCATACTCGACGATTTCTATACCCATCCTTGGCTTTCAGTACTACGAATGACCGCATGATATCCGGTGTAGAGTACTATCTACTCATACCCACTACTTTATACTTCAAACTAGTATCTATCTTCCATGATACGCTACTTTCTGGGGCGAGCCTGCAACATGGTAGAGGCTTGAGTGAGAGCATCGCGGGCTAGTAAGCGCTAAACCTGATGCTTGACAGGAATAAGAGTATTTGCCGGAGGCTGGTACATCTGCCCGGGCGTCAATTATTACAGCTGATCCAGACCCAATGCACAATGCCCGTGGTCGACTCCGACAGCCAGAGACAGAAAGACTGGTCCACTTACCCTTCCGCCGAGTTGACTAGTACCCGTAGACAAATTCGTGTGTAAGATGACTTCCCCAGCCGGGGAGCTGGCGAGTGAGGGACATCAGGTACTAGTATATCCGTAAAGTGCTCCCTGATGCCTTGGGAAGGGATTACGATCGACAGCTGCTGGGAGATGTTCTGGATCCTGACCTTTACAATGCCACCGAAGTAAGGTGCGTCACGGCCTCTGTCGTCGCAGCATGTATCTGAGAGAGGTATGAGGTATCTCCTCAGGTTCTCAGGCTCGAAATAGGCTATTTGTTAGTTAGAAGCACAGGCTGGTAAAGGCCTGCCAGTGGCCGCAGTGAGGGCTCCGGCCGGTCCGAGTCCAACATATTACGTGAGCGAGCGTACTTGGAGCTTCCGAGTCAGTCCGAGTCGCCGCGCTTTTGCATTCCTACGCTCTGTCTTTGGACTCTTTGCATTATTGGCTGAGGGATTATATGGTCAGACTTTTAATCAAGATGTCATTACACATGAGCTGCACCATCGTCTTGAAATTGCTTGACGATGCTTCACCTACTAGGCTAGTACTTACCCAGAGTTCTTAAACGTGCTAGGTGTCATAAGCGCGATCCAATGACGTAAGTACTCACAGAGGGTGGCTTCGCACTCTGGTACCATGCACCATTCACTAAAGAACATCTCTTGTTCCGATAGCAAATCGAACCCACAAGTACATACAGTCAACCAGCACTGCGAAAAATGACAGTATACCGCCTATCTGACCCCGGGCGTCACACGTCTCGCTGGATGAACTGAGTCCTTTGCTTCTGCCAATCCCAGTGATTCCCCAACATGGAGTTTCAGTGGAGACCTATAGACTGTGCTGACTTTACTGTCATATCTTATCCGAGTCAACTGCGGCTCTGTTGTTCCGCATTCCTAGTATGGTCCTTTTCTCGGACCTTCCACAGTTCATTATCAATTAATCAACCACCGATACTGACACAAAATAAATGCGTGCGAGCTTATAACCCAATCCAAGTGACCTGTCTGCACAGCGTCTACACCCCCAATCCGGCACGTTTCTTGGACTTTCGTCTTGATCGCCTTGAATACTTGAAACCCTTCCCTCTTCCCGACGCCGGGCGAGGTCCCCCCAGAGAAAAAAAAACCTTCTACCACTAGCCCCCCAAGTTAAATTGGAACTGCCCATGCACTGCGGCCTACTTCGAATCAGCTTCACCGACGCGTTCAAGAGGATGTCTCACAAGAATGCTAAGGCCAGTAAGATTTCGTCGCCCAAATCCCTTCGGGGAGCCGCCCAAGCTGAGTAAGCACGTGGCTCAACACATGGAACTGTTCTGCTTTGATGTAATACGTTGAGCAGTTCTCCCTGCCTTCCCGTGCCTCGTAAACGGCACGGGTCGATCAAACGAATCATAGTCATCGCTTGGAACCGTGTCACCCACTCCCTGCGCCGCAACTCACAGCGCGGGATCCCAGCCGGGTTCACGTTGATCATTCCGTATTCACGTCGGGAACCGTGTAGTGGTTCAGAAAGTGGACCCGTGGAGGCTCTAACCCAATTGACATACGCTGATACCGGCTCCGAATGGAGTCTCGTTCATGTGTGACCGAATTTTGTATTCGCGTTCCGGATTTTGGTTCTAGCCTAGCCATTCGCAGGCCGATATCAGGGAAGCGGGAGCCTGCCAGCGTATGGGTATGTAATAGTGGCCATGTTTTAGTTCCGTGAACGACTGTATGCTACTGCGCGTTAACTGATGATTATGCCGGTCTGCTTCAGCACGTCTGGGCTGTAATTCACGTGGATACAAGGGCGGCTCTGTTCATGCACTTGCCAGTGAGAAGCAATGCCTGCCTGGCACTGACACAAGGTTCCGCATGAGTGCTATTGAACCTCCTCGCGTCTGTAGACCTAGATTACGCATCCTCAGGTACCGCCCCCACGATAGAATACTAAATCGCGCGGTGTGTACGAGATGATACCGATGTGGTGGTGTTTGTTCAGTTGGAACTGAATACGGACTAGTCCCCGAGAGAAAGACTATATATCTCTCTATATATTTAGCGTATCTACCTGGAATAGGGACTAGTAGGTATATACATGTTAGTGAAGTATTGTACTATAAAGAGTCCGTAACGAAGTACTGTAAGGTCTGAGCGAAAATAATTTCTGAGTTGAGACTTGTTCTCATTCCGGTCCTGCCGGCCCGGCCATTGGCATGTGTTAATGTGACATCACAACTACGTAATGGGGACAGTAAGCTGAACGTGGATGGGGAAAGCGCAACTTGACACCGTCGCAGTACATCTGTGATATGTTTTGTGCTTCTTAGCGTGCAGAAGTTACGCAGACGTGGGATGGAAGAACGGGACCAGAGATTCTCTTGCACCCCTATACATACATCATAATACATGGGCGTGCTCACTAATGTATAGAGAGCTTTCCTACGCATTACATAATAGTCGATAACAATCTTATCTTATCTGAGCCAGGTTGTCGGATAACCCAACAGTGCTCAACTTAAATCTTGCGTATGCTGCCAGTATAATCAATAGCTAATGTTGGAATAGGGACTCAGTCTTCAAGAGAAAGACTGAGGGGATACTTGGGCATATAAGTATCCGTAACTAAAGGTATGATCGAGTGAAAATAAATTTAAAGTGAGCTGAGATGTGTACTAGGCATCACTGGCAGGACGATCGGGTCGTCCGTCTCAGTCCGCTCCTGCCGGCCCGGCCGTTTGGCACGCCGCAGCGGCGTGTGGCTGCTCCTCCTCCAACGGCTACAGTACTACAGTAGTAACAACGGATATGAGGCTAAGAGAAGCGCCACGTGCTAGATTCCATTGGCGGATGGACCTGGTCAGGGGCTCGACCTTTTGTCCCATCCACATACAAATAGCACAATCCATGGCGTCGCTCACTGACATGATAAAATCTACTCTCACCGTTACCTCTGGCCCGCATGGTACGTCCCAACACGTTCTGAGACATCTTGTCCTTTGGTTAGAGTATATTGAACTAGCTTCCTAACCCCAAAGGCGAACAACCCTCTCCAAACCAAAGAAAAAGATTGATCTTGGCTCGATTTGACGATGCCCTGGCACTGTAGGCTTCTCCGAACCTGTGTCACTAACACATTCAAAAGAGCGTCTCATGAGAGCGCTAGTGCCGACATCACGGTTCTGTGGCCTGAATTTCGTCAGCGAGCCCACGCGGCAGCCCAGTCCGACTAAGTGCGCAACGCCTTAGGGATCCTCCAGGACCAGTTCTACTCCACGTTCACAACTCTGACTGCGATACGGTTGTGTAGGTCTCGCCGCCGCTTAGCCCCCTTTAAACGGAACAGATCGATGGCACACCTTGTAGTCGTCCTGTGTAAGGGTGTTCCCAGGTCACATGGCACGGTTCGCAGGGCAGGCAGGACCTCAGCCTCACGTAGTCCGCTCTCACCAGAACGGAAGTCATCGAGTAGCCCAGGAAACGCGGAGAGCTCATTGGCGCCAATGACATACTCTGGCACCAGCTCTGGATTGAACGTTGGTGTGAGACGACGCTACTTTTGTAGCCCAGTACTTCAAATTTCAGATAAGCCCGGCCCCATTGCTCTCTTTCCGCAAGCGGGCATCAGGCGAGTAGCAAGAACATAGTGGACATAGTAGCAACGCTCATTTTCCTTGTAACACCTTTATCGTGCGTGACCTATCCAGCCCCAATTGTCGGCTGACGACCACAAACCTATTTTGAGACGATTCATGCTGGCGTCAACGCATCCTTGTTCATGCGCTCTGCCAGCTCGTTCAAGAGGCCCTGCAGTTCCTCTGCCTTGCGTACGAGCTGCTGCACGCCCACGCTCCCCTTGGGGGAAGCGGTATTCTCGTGTATCGCCTGCTCCACGACGGCGCGCCAAGTTGTGCCACTACGCGCGAGTTCCTCCGTAAGCTCATCCTTTATGCGGCGACAGGTACCTGCTCCGTCATAGCCAAACACGGTGTATAATTGGACGTATGACGCGCCAGCACGAGCGAACGCCAGGGCATCGGCGCCGGATGAGATACCACCACAGCCGATGATAGGCACTTGGGCGGGAAGGCGCTTGCGTAGTCTGCGCACAGCATCAAGAGCAAGGGGCTGTAGTGGCACACCGGAGAGACCACCTTGCTCCGCGCGATACGCTGGTTGAGGTTGGGTGTGAGCAAGTAAGGAACGAACAAACTACGATGGAAGGCGCGCACCGCTGCGGAGATGGGCAGGACGCTGGACAGTTGTGTTGGTGACGATGACGCCGTCGATGCCTTTGACTGTGTCGACCGCATCGGCGATATCGTCCATCTCGTGGGAGTCAAGGTCCGGTGATATCTTCAGGACAAGCTTTGGGCGCCGCGTCGATGATTCTATAGCCTCGTCACGAGCCCGGACTACGCCACGGAGGAGATGCACTAGTAGGTCTCGTTGTTGTAGACTCCTAAAATCCGAGCACCGTCCGTCAAGATGAGAGGTGTGGCGTAAGTATCGCACGCACCTCAGGCCCGGCGTGTTGGGGCTGGAAACATTGACGACGAGTACGTCAGCATGGGAAGCAAACGTACGGACGCCTGCAATAAAGTCATCCGGTGATTCTTGCGGGCTTTCCTTGTTCTTCCCCAAGTTGACCGCGAGTAGACGGCCGCGACGCAAAGAGGCAAAGTCCTCATCAGTGGTTGACTTGAATGTAGGGAGGCGTGCACGTAGACGCGAAAGAACTGAGACGTGACCTTGCGATGGAAAACCATAGCGGTTGATTAGAGCGGAGTCCTCGGGAAGGTGGAAAACGCGCGGGCGCAGGTTGCCGGGCTGTGCGTCGGATAAGTGCGTGGGGACGAGATGAACAGTACTAAAGCGCTGGACGATACGCACTTGCGGTTTTGGGGTGACACTTCCAATCTCTACCCAACCAAATCCAAGATTAAAAAGCCCTGAGCCGTCACGTCTCAAAGAAAGGTTCCCAACGTGTGAGCGATGCATCCATACCGTCGATTGCCCGTCCGTCCTTATCAAACCCAGCTGCGAGACCGATTGGGTTTGACAATGTTTGACCCCAGAGCTGAGAATCAACGTTGTCATTTGGGTTGGTGTAGGTGGTATAACACTTTTTACCTCTGCTTTTAGTCGTTCGTCGTCTGTAAGCATATCCCGCGGGCCCAAACCACTTTCCAGTACGCTCAGTGCAAGCTTATGGCTTGACTCTGGGTCTAGCACATGACGGATGATAGGCGTGAACAAGTAGCGATGAATCGCAGCGCGGGAATCGAAATAGTAGACGGCGCCAATACTCGCAGTAAGAACAAAGAGGGATAGATAGGCTGCCCTCCTTAAAGGGGAAGCAGGTTCGACGGTAGAGGTAAAGTTGCGGGAAGCGTAAGGGGTGATGATTCGTGTGCGACGCCTTGTCACGGCAAGGCGAAGAGAAGCCATTATGCCAGTGGCCGAGTTTCCCGAGTCCCTTTGTCCTTGCTTGGCACTTCACCATTTCGTTTCGTCGCAACAACACTCACCATTTACCGTAATCTAGCAAGTTCACTCCTGCACCCTCTTCAGCCTCTATCTTTCAATCAAGAGGCAAGCGAGCTCATCGGCGCTCCCCTCATTTGCAGTAATTAAATTAAAATCGGCCCTTCCTTTAGCGTGAAGCAGTCGCGTGTACTCAAATCCCCTACCACCGCCCGCCCCGCCCTGCCAACGAGGCGGGGGATACAACATGGATGATACATCGTTTTCATCATCTCTGCCAGAACCTCTGGTCAAGCATACCGACCTTTGGTTCTGCGACGGCTCTGTCATTCTCCAAGCAGATACCACTCTCTTTCGTGTTCACAAGTCGCAGCTCTCTCGCCGCTCTATTATCTTTTCCGACATGTTTACCCTCCCCCAGCCCGCTGTAACGACAACACATGCTACTCTTGCCGATGAAACTTACGAAGGTTGCCCAATTGTGAAGCTACACGATTCGGCAGTGGATGTGGCTAACCTACTTCTCGCATTGTATGATGGACCGTGCGTGCTGGTTTCTTCTGGGGCTCAGAACCACCACCCTATCGTGTTCGCTGACGCCATTGGCATACGAATAGAAAGTTCGGCAACAATGACCCTAATGATTTTGCTATTGTATCTGGCATCCTTCGGCTGTCCACAAAATATGCAATGGACTCGCTACGATCGAAAGCAATTACTCATCTTAATATAGCGTGGCCTACTACGCTCAAGGGCTGGGATTTGCGTGAGGAAAAGGCCCATGCGTACGAACTCACAAGCTTGACAGAACATGCAAGTCTCTACCCATCCCCTATCGTACGCTGACTTCCCTCTCAAGACTGTATAACAAATGACGCATTTGTTCAGGACATCATCAACCTCGCGCGCGAAACGGACGCCCCGAGCCTGCTTCCTGCAGCTTTTTATGACATTTCACGTTACACTTTCGCACAGATCTTCGAACCGATAGACGAGGAACCATGCCGCTTCCGCGGCGCCCTCGGCGGCGGAATATTATCCGCAGATGACATGCGGCGCCTGGCATTGGGAAAGGAGGCATCAGCGCACGCAGTGAGCGCTGTGATTCACGGTATGGGGCGTGGTCCCCTCGTGCACTCGCGCAAGGGCGCTTTTTCGCTACACCCACATGTGCCGGCCCACCCCCCGGTGGCTGTATGCACCACCCCTGGTGCGTGCCGTCGCGATTTCGCAGAGCTGGTTGTACTCGCGACGCAACACTATGTTTGCGATCGCGAGCGTGGGTACGCGGACCCTCTGTACGTTGCGGAGGAGCTTGGTGCGCTCAAGAGTGCGGATGTATCTGAGTGTCGCGCATGTGCGCGCGCACTCGAGGTCTGGGCCGCAAAGGAGCGTGAACGGATGTGGAAGATGATTCCTCTGTGGTTCCGCTTGGATTCGTAAGGAGGGCGTTTCTCAACGTGATTATGGTGTGCGATCACAGAGGGTTGTGGAGCCGGGCTACCACACTGTATCCTGCTGTGCGTTCCTTTCACGTAGATTACTGACTACTGGACACTCTTAAGCGCGTGTAGCATCATTGTGACAATGCCCCTCCTCGTATTTAGTGTACAGTAAGCTCACCGTTAATTTGTCGTCACCAGGATTCACATTAATCACGTGATAGAAGAGAAAAGTGGTCCCAGATAGGAACCGGATCGCGGAAGGACCCCGGTTGTCAGGCCAACAAATCGAGACAAACCTCCTCGTTGCTTCGGCCCGGCGAATCCCCCATAACACATTGTTCACTTGTGTTACTCGGACATCGGAATGTGTTCTATTATTTCTATTGATGAACAATGCTGCCTTGTGCTGGACACTCGCCACGCAGCAGGCCATGCCAGTGGTCGAACATTGTCTTCCATCCGCATCCCTCTTCCTTTGAGGGTATGATCACCGATTGCTTTTGTCTGGATCTCAACTCAAGTGATTCCGCACATCACATGGGAGAGCCATGTCTATATAAAATGGTTCTCTCCATTTGCCTGGTTTTGTCTCACTAACTCTCCTTTCAATAACTCCCCTGGCGCTCGACGTGCCTTGAATACTCTTACCACTTTTTATCCTGAGCTGCGCTCATCTATTGCATTCTCTTCTACTCTCAAAAGGCTTCGCTTCTGTAGGAAGAAGACATGGTTCAGTTTTTCACCCTCCTTCTTGCTCTTTCGGCGGCTGGGTCTGTCACCGCCGCACCTACACATCTCAGCAAACGCATCGCCCAAGTCATCTCCGATTCTACGCGTCAGTGGGAGGCCGCTTGTGTAAGTTTGGTTTATGCTGCAAGCACTTCCGAGGGTGACCTTCGTAATGTCGTGTCTCTGCGATTAGAACAATGCGGGGGGTCAGCAGCAATGCAACGCGATAGCTGTTAAGGCCTTCGGTACCCTCCTCGCTGGCGCTGGTCCATGTGACCAACAGGATAACGCGGACAATATGATGGATTTCTCCAAGCAGTTGGGCTCCGCTGACATGATCAATAAAACTCAAATATTTGTACAGCAGCCGCGCAACACTGTACGTCGCCTTGACTCATGCTGTGGTAGGGGTGCCTTCATCTTGACTTGCTGCGACAGCCCGACTCTCTCAGCGTCCAGTACTGCCAGAAGGCGCCGCGGAACGCCGAGCTCAAAGGGCTTTTCCAGTGTCAATTCCAAGGTGCAAATCCCAACAAGTTTACCGGTGGCATCCAAGCGGGCGCCCCAGGCACGATCCCGTTTGGCGACACAGCCGTCTTGACCCCTCCGGGAAGTTGCCCGGCTCACTCATCTGGCCCAATTCCCGATGGAACCCAGCTTGTCGATCAGGTATCGTCTCCCGGGGTACCTTCGGGTAACAGCGCTGGCAGTGGCAACCCCGCGACGCCGTCATCCGCTCCTCCCCAGAGCTCGAGCTCTCCTGTTCCAACTGCGCCTTCAGCCGCACCTACCACCCCATCTTCCCCGGCGTCTACCCCGGTACCGTCCTCCGGGTTGAGTGGCTTCCGCGTCCAGAACGGCAAAGATGCTCAAGCCCTCAACCAGAAGTTCCAAACTCTGACGGCCGACAGTCCCTGCAAAGGTAACTGGTTTTCGTAGGACGCTCCTCATTCCCACTGACTTTATTATTTGCACGCGTAGATGGTGAAGATGCGTGTGTTGGTGGACAGTTTGGGCAGTGTGTCAATGGAAAGTTTGCTCTCACCGCCTGCAGTGCACCTAACACGTGCGTGGCGCTTCCTCTCCAAAACCGTCCCGGGACCAGCGTTGCTTGTGACTCGCAGAGCGATGCGAACACGCGTATTGCTGCGGCCCTCGCCTCTGGATCCAAATGAGGGCATGTATGTACAGTATCGTACTTGTTGTACAGTATATTACTCGGCCATGTATAAGTAATAGCATTTCACGTGACCTCGGCACACTGCCTTCGTTGCCTCAGGCAGGCTTGAGAGTGTTCGCTGCACTCACTATACCGTACTGTACAACGCCAACATGGCAAGAGCATGGGCTCGTTTCATGCGTCTCCTACGCTCCATCCTGGTTCCAGCCACTAGTGTTATTGCATTCTCATGCCTCCTCACATTCTTTTTCGTACTTTATCAGCCCACTCGCGGACCCGGTGACACACAGCGACTCGGCTGGCAGTCTTGGGACGTTGTCTCACCTCTACCGGCCACTGACTTGCCCGATGATGTGAACAGTGTTGACAAGGAAACGGGCAGCCCACCACCATCGACACCGGGAGACCACCACCCTGATGTTGACTGGTGGAATGTTACCGCCCCTGACACGGGTCCCGCAGACGGCGTGAGTCTTCCCCTAGATGTGTGGGCCCCACTGCTCCCCCACGATACCGGGTGTATGCTATCTTTTTTCATCTCTGGGAAGACTCTAGCTGAGCGTCATGTCGACAGTGTCCGAGATCGCTGTCGTGAGGTGCATGTTTGACCTCACCATGGTCGACTTGTGCACACCATCCTCCTCCACTTCAGAGGATGCAACTAAAGGCAAATGGGTCCGCGTTCCGCGCGATTTAAACCTCCAGTCTGGGATGTGGCACTTGGTAAGAGTCTTCGCTCCGCGCGCGTCACGGAGCTAACGTCAGTGTGGAAAAGTTGTTGTATTATCGACGTACTCGTCGACGGGACGTACCCCTCATCTCGGACATCCGGCTCCTTTCTCGTGGTGTGATGCCACCCGACGGTGGAGACTGGGTCAAAGCCCCGCTCTCGCTGCGCGATGGCGTCGTCCGTGCACCGCCGCTCTTCTTGTGGTACCATAAAGACAAGACACTCCAAGATATATCGGACGACGAGCGACAATCCTTGATCACAGAGTTGGATGTTGTCTATGGAGACGGCGATCCTTGGTATGGCTTTGAGAGGCTGTCTCCACCGACAACCCAAAAGTCCGCACGCAGCGAGAATGTGTCCATCACTATACGGCGAGGGGTGAAATGTGCGCTGTTACGTCTTGAACATGGACACCTCCTGACTTTACTTTCAGCGCCGCCACGCGCACCACCCCTGCATTTCTCGCTTGACGGACGCTTCAAGATCATGCAGATCGCGGACCTCCACTTTTCCGTTGGCGCTGGACCGTGCCGCGACCCGTCTTCCCCTTGTGATGGTGGGGCGTACGCATACACAGAGTCGCTTGTCGGACGTGTGCTCGACGAGGAACAACCTGACATGGTTGTCTTCACTGGCGACCAGCTGAACGGACAAGGCACAACCTGGGACGCCGCGTCAGTGCTTGCCAAGTTTGCCGCTCCGGTGATTTCCCGCCGAATCCCATGGGCTGCAGTGTTTGGGAATCACGACTCGGAAGACGCGCGTGAATCGGGATTTCGGCGCGACCAGATTAGGCTTATGCAGGGGCTGCCATACAGCCTTGTGCAGGCAGGGCCTGAAGACGTCTATGGGGTCGGCAACTACGTACTCAAAGTATGGAGCGCAGACGCGAGCAAGATGCACCTCCTTACGCTGTACTTCTTGGACTCGGGCGCTTATGCTGCTGGGTTGCTTGACTGGTTGGGCTTCTTGCGGCCCACAGAATACGACTACATCCACCAGAGTCAGATTGACTGGTTCCTGCAAGAATCGGGTATGTTTATACATAACATGTCTTGTATTAGCCTGAGCGTTTTCTACACGTCAGGCGCGATAAAGCCTATTGTGCGGCCATTTATACCTGACGGCGACAAGGACTTTGGCAGCATCTGGGAGCGTCAGCAGCACCCGCCAATGCAGCAGAAGCTCGCAAAACCAAATGCTCTCATGTTCTTCCATATCCCTCTGTAAGCTTCCCTCGAAACCTCCACGGCCCACCTAGACTATTTCTTGCAGTCAGGAATCCTACGCGACCCCGGACACCGACCCGCGTACGGGACTCCCACTCGATGTCGGCTCATCTGACTTGGAACCACCGGGTGCGGGGAAAAAGAACGGTGGCTTTTTTCAAGATGGTCTGCTGCGGGCTTTGGAAACTCCACACCGTGGCGCAGGCGGTATTCCGGAAGTGAAGGTTGTTGGTAACGGCCACTCTCACGGTAACGGTGTCTGAAGTCTATGCCCTATTTACCACACTGACGTGAATCCGGTATCCTGCCAGTGACGGACAACTGCAGGCGAGTGAAGGGCGTGTGGCTCTGCTTCGGCGGTGGCGGGTGCGTAGTTCACAATCTCAAGGTACCCATGCATGCTTAACGCTATTTTCTTGCTGATGTTCAGATCATTTGCTGGATACGGGAAAGTTGGGTATGTATTCGTCTTTCCTGCTTCAATTAATGTTGAATCCACTACGATAGCTTCGATCGGAGGTTCCGGATGTACGAGATCTCGGATTATGGGGAGACGATTCGAACTTACAAGCGACTGGAAAATGATGAGATGGTAGACGAGATGATTCTGTCTGGACACGGAGCACCTGAACCGTACGTGTGGTGATGGCCAGCATAGGACTGTACTGTAGATTAATTGGCGGTAGGGTCCATATAAGTATTGTATTGTAAATTGATGCATGGTGGCATCGAGATCAGATAGAGTCAGTGACCCTGTCCTGTTCTGTCCTGTCTGCCACCAACTGAAAAATAAACTCCGACAAATTTTTGGGATTATCGCTCGGCGATTCGCTCGTCCCTTCCACAGTACCCTAATCCCCTTGTCACCTTCTCTTTTCCTTACCATCATCATGGATGTATGCCTTTTCATTTATACTCCTTATCAATCTTTTTTTCACCATCCTCTCTTCTAGCCTATTTTCGTGCAGAACCTGCACAATCTCCTTCTCCAATCTACCACAAATGACACCATCCAACTCAAGGCTGTGAGAACTCGCTGCCCGACCATCTTAGTATTGCCCTCCTCAAGCTTTGTCCTTCTTTTAGGCCACCGCTCAGCTCAACAAGGAGTTCTATAAAGACCCCGCATGCATCCCGGCCCTCGCGAGCGTCATAGCAAACTCACAGGAGATTCCCGTTCGTATACTACCTCGTAGCGTGTAGATTGTACCCACTTACTGCCCTTCCATGTCCACAGGTGAGACAGCTCGCTGCCATTGAGATGCGCAAGCGTGTCTCTACAAATAGTGGCAATCTCTGGCTGCAAGTTTCACAGCCTGATCGCGAACAACTCAAAACACAGCTACCGGAGATCGTCCTTCGCGAGTCAAAGTTCGTATCTTCCCTTCCCTAGCCCCAATCGTGTCTCTAACCAGTTCTTCATCCACCCAGTGCTCTCGTCCGTCACTCCACTGCCCGCGTTATTGCTGCCATCGCAGGCATCGAGATACCAGTCGGTGGATGGCCCCAACTTCTCCCCTTTCTGCACGAGACTGCGATATCGTCTCAGGCGGCACACCGCGAAGTCGGCATCTACATCCTTTATACCGTGTTGGAAACTATTGTCGAGGGCTTCCAGGAGCATCTACAGAGTTTCTTCAAACTATTCGAGAATCTCCTTCGGGATCCTGAGAGCACCGAAGTTCGCGTTACTACTGTCAGGTGAACCATTCTTCCGTGCTACATCTTCATTCCACGTTGACTTGTTGCTAGGTCCCTGGGTACTATCGCCCAGTACATCGACATAGACGACAAGGCTGACATTGTGAGTGCCTACAAACGCGTCTTCTCGGACCTTCTCTGAACAAGGTATCAGAAATCTTTCCAAAACCTTCTACCCCCTATGATTGAGGTTCTCGCGCAGACACTCGAGGCAGGGGACGAAGCTAATGCGCGCCACCTCTTCGACGTGTTTGAAACACTTCTCATCCTCGTGCGTAATCAACCCATGCCATCCTTTATCCGTGTCTGACATCTCCATAGGAGATTCCTCTGTTAAGTCAGCACATTCCTCAGTTGGTTCAATTCTTTATTCAAGCTGGCTCTAATCGCAACATTGATTCCGAGTTGCGCATCCTTTCCCTCAACGCGCTTAACTGGACAGTCCAATAGTGTGTGCCTCGCGGTGCCTCGCGCCAGCTGCCTTACTTAATGTTTCCAGTAAAAAGTCAAAAATCCAGAGCAACAACTTGGCCGCTGCCATTCTGGATGGCCTCATGCCCATTACTACTGAGGAGGAGCCGGAAGACATCGACGATGATGCCCCTGCCCGCGTAAGCGTACCCGTCTAAACGTGTTTTCCACTACTGAAGAGCCTGCTCTCTCAGTCTGCCCTGCGCATCGTTGATACCCTTGCTACCTCCCTCCCACCAACTCAAGTTTTCCCAGCCCTTCGTGCTCAAATCCAACAGTACTTCTCATCCCCGGATGGTTCCTATCGTAGAGGTGCTATGCTCGCGCTTGGGGTATCTGTTGAAGGCTGTAGCGAGTACATGACGCCGCTCATGAGCCAAGTGTGGCCGGTCATCGAGGCTGGTCTTCAGGACACAGAGGCTGGAGTACGAAGGGCAACGTGTGTCGCCGTCAGTTGCTTATGCGAATGGCTCGAGGATGAGTGCGTCTCGCGTCATACGGTCTTGGTCCCGGTGTGTGCTACTTGTCGCTAGTCCTTAACTGAACACGTTTCTGACCTTTATGCAAGGCGATCATGGCACTTGTCGCTGATCCCGCAACACAACGATCAGCATGTACTGCGCTTGACGCATTGCTTGAGGTCTTGCACGACGTGATCGACCAATACCTCCCACTCATCATGGAACGCCTCTCAGGTCTACTGGAGACCGCACCGCTTACCGTCAAGGCAGTTGTGACAGGTGCAATCGGCAGTGCTGCGCATGCCTCAAAAGATCAATTCACTCCATACTTCCAAGAGACTATGCACCGTATGCAGCATTTCCTCGTTCTCACCGGCGAAGGCGAAGAGACCGAGCTACGTGGAATCACAATGGATACAGTTGGCACATTTGCCGAGGCTGTCGGGAAAGACCTTTTCCGGCCGTACTATGAACCGCTCATGAAGCAGGCCTTCCAGGGCATTGAGCTTGGGAGTGCTCGCTTGCGGGAGTGCAGTTTTCTCTTCTTTGGTGTCATGGCTAGTGTATTTGGAGATGAATTTGCGCCATCGCTTCCAGCTGTGGTGCCATCACTGCTTGCGAGCCTGACGCAGGAAGAGAATGGACAAGAGACACGGCCATGTAGGTTTTATATCCATCAATGACCGAGCGCTGCGACAACCGCTCAATATGACTTATATGACAGTGACTGTGAGTGATGCTACGGCGTTTGCATCTGGCTCATCGCCCGCAAATGCGATTTCCGTGGAAGAAGGGGCCACGGGCACTGAGGAGGTGGATATTGATCTAGAGAAGGCGCTCGAAGTTAATAGCGCTGTCGCTGTTGAAAAAGAGATTGCCGCGGACACTCTCGGAACGCTCTTCGCCGCTACGCGCGAGCACTTCCTTCCATTCGTTGAGCAGACAGCGCTCGAGCTTATCACGCTTCTATCACACTATTACGAGGGTATTCGCAAATCCGCGACCGACTCTTTACTCAAGATCATCCGCACGTTCTATGATCTCAGTGGGCAACCCGAATGGCTACCTGGTGCCAATGTAGTACGTAAATCTCGTCGCGAGATCCGACTCGACGTTCCAACATTGGCAATTTTAGCAACCCCTGAACCAGAATGTCAAAGACCTAATTGACCGCGCCCTTCCCGAGTTGTTAGATATGTACGATGGCGAGGACAACAAGTACGTGACCTAAAATCTGGCAAGAGACGCAAACGCTCACGTTTTTATTCAGGGGTGTGGTTTCCGCGCTTTGTGTCGGCCTTGCTGAAACCATCAACAAGATCGGGCCGGCACTCATTGAGAAATGTCGGTCTGTGATGTCTTCTCAGAGAACCCTTTGGCTGATTACCACATAGATTACGATAAGCTCTGCTTGATCGCGAGGGAGATCCTGGAGCAGAAGGCGATTTGCCAACAAGACCCCGATCAGGATGCTGACGAAGAAGCACCGGAGGATCAGGCTGAGTATGACTCGGTACTGATTTCCTCTGCTGGTGACCTCGTCGCTGCCATGGCCAATGCGCTTGGCGCGGACTTTTCGCCGTCTTTTAGCGCATTCTACCCTCTCATAGCAAAATACTACGTATGTTCCATCTTTTTACTCTCCTTGACGATTGCTCACACCGGGCGCATCGTGCGTAGAAAAGGAGCCGCTCCCTCAGCGATCGCTCCTCGGCCATTGGATGCTTGGCAGAAATTATCTCTGGCATGAAGGGAGCGATAACACCTTCAACCGAGCCATTACTCGAGTTGCTTTGGCGTGCTATCAGTGACCCAGATGCGGAAGTACAGAGCAACGCAGCGTTCGCAACGGGCTTACTGGTGGAGAATTCCAAGCAAGACCTGTCACCGCAGTACATCGCTCTTCTTGGCGCTTTGCAACCGCTGTTCAACTTGCCCGCAGACGCGCCCGCACCACGCTTGAATGCGCGTGACAATGCCTGCGGTGCGGTGGCGCGGCTGATCCTGCGCAATGCGAACGCGGTGCCACTCGAACAAGTGCTGCCCGTGTTGATCGGCGCTCTCCCACTGCGGAACGACCTACTTGAGAATAGGCCAGTGTTCCGCGCGGTACTGTATCTATTCCAGACACAGCCGGACGTACTCTCGCCGTACCTGGACGGGCTCTTGCGCGTGTTCGCGCACGTGCTGGACCCGAGTGCACCTGATCAGGTTGGCGAGGAGGTGCGCGCGAGTTTGATTGGGCTTATTGGGGCGCTCAACTCCCAGTCTCCGGAGAAGGTACAGCAGGCGGGGCTGGGGCCATTCGTTCCGGGGGTTTGAGACTGTACACACATCTTCCATTTTGCTCAGCTTTTGTTTTTCATCGTGATTCATGCTGATATCCCTACACCTCTCGGCTCGTTACGATACGTTCCACGCCTCCCTTTTATGTCCCCGTGATCTGGATTTTTATGATGCCTGAACAATGATTGTACTTGGGGAATAAAAAAAGATTGCTGATTCACAGCAGAAGATGTGGGTAGAAGAGTAAATACAACGAGTAAAAACTAGATGAATAAATCTCATGTTGCGGGTTCTTCATGCTGGTTCTCACCCGAACACCCAGAAGAACACTACCGGGGAGCGTACGGATCAAGTGCGACCAGCTCGTGGATGAGCTGCTCAATGTATGCCTCGTTTGCTGGGCCCATCACGCCAACTGTAGGTGACCACTGCACGCCATGGACAGCCCAGCGCCACTTCTATAATATTGAGCGGGCCATGGGCCATCCATCCATTCATGCGCCGATCAGATATCCGATCACCTTCAGAACGAAAAAAGACGCACAATATAACGAATAAGTTCCTTGTCGCGGGGCATAACTGTGCGCCACGCATCGGGGCCTCCGCAATATATGCGGTAGGAATCGAGCGCGTAGGGACCGCTGCCGGGAAGATGCGAGATGGGGGTGGGCTGGCAGGGATTCATTGACCTGGGCGGCTCCGAGTCGGGCTTCTCACGCTGTTCAAGGTACGCAGCGGACAGTGCGATGAGGCGTTTCGCACGGGTGGACTGTAGGCCGAGGCAACGGATGCAGTCCTCGAGGTCGGTGTAGTCAGCTGCCAAGGCCAGTGTAAGGTAGGTGTCCCGTCCTGAGTGCGAGCGAGGGAGAAGGAAAAGGAAAGAAATCAACCTTGGGCGAGCGACTCGGGGGTCGGCCAGCGCTCTATGAGCGTCCAGAATATGGGCACAGCGACGCGCCCTGCAGTCTTGTTGAGGAGCATCACGGCAACGAGGAGCTTCCATGGATCGTCCGCGACGCATTCTGGTAACGGACGGACACGCGCAAGTTGGTAATGGACAAGACGAGGGTGGACTGGGGCGCGAACGTACCTTGTATGAGGACGGGTTTGGCGTCGAGCAGCCGCTCGTATCGATGGAGATATGTAAGGAAGAAGGCGGCGTAGCCAGGAGAGTCGGTTAGGAGAGGGAGGTGCTCGTCCAGTATTTGGTCTGGGAGGTCCCGAGTGAGGAAAAACAGTTTTTCTTTGGCAGCATCTAGCATAGAAATTGGTGGGCCATCGATGTCGGGTTTATATGGTCGAGGAAAGAATTTTGAGGGGTGTTCAGACACACAGGGCATGCAGAGTCGGTCACTCGGGGCACCGGGGGCAGCCTGAAGGCAGAGTAGGTGATCCTTCCTTCCTTTTTGAGAAACTAAAGTATTTGCCGCGCTGCAGTGCCGCCGCCGCCATTCTCACCAACTGAACGTTCGTCGTCATACTCAACAGCGAGGTCGCTGGACGACACCGCGCTCGTACTCTTCGACGTCCCACCTTCCTTCAGATCTCATCGCTATGTCCATCCTTCTTTTCCTTCTCTTGGCTCACATCATCATCTTTGCGCATGCCACCTCCTCAATCTCCGTGCTCATCCCGCTCGACCGTCAGCTGCCACCTATCGCTCGTATCAACAATCCTTACTCCTGGGCATTTTCAGAGAACACTTTCCTGTCCGAGACGAACGCATCCCTCACGTACTCGGCGTCTTCCCTCTCGCCGTGGCTCT
>QLOZ01013696.1:0-17901 GCA_003314065.1 Lactarius sp. MG50
AAGAACACTTAGAAGAATGGTGCGGCGAGGTCGTCGATCGCTTGCCCGCACCCACCCAGGCTGGCGGGGTCATGATGCCATATCGTCTAGATGTATTATTTACACTTGAGACACTTCTCAAGAATGAGGATGGGGCAAACGTTGGTCAAAGACGCAGCCACTGGTGCAGCTGTGGTCGTTAGTGTCATGGTATCGTCGCTGCATGGATCGTCTTCACGTTTGTGTGTGAGATGTGGTGCTAGAGCAGTTCGTCATGTCATCACATTCCATATCCTTAGTCGTTGTAGGTAACAAACGAAATGAGGGGCTACAGGAAAACTGTCCATCACGTGTTCTATGTCACGTGTATCGTGACGTCCCCGTGATTGTCGAGGTCCACGAACAACAGGGGAATTGTGGAAAAACCTTGTACGCATCACCTTTTGTCAATGGTAGCCCGGCGCACATCTCTTACTCCTCTTATTATTCAGCCATTTTCAGCCAGCACGTCCCTCCTCAGAGTCCCCACTGCGCGCGACTCGGACGGAGGAGCGCTGGAGCAGGAGAATGGTGCCATAACTTGGTTCGCGCTTGATATATGCACATTCTTTACTCTCACACGCTAGTATGGCGTGGAGAGGGACAGGTAATTTGGGCTTCCGGAATTACAAGACAGCCTTTTCGAGGTCGGATGGACAATAAGCTAGGCTTATGATTACAGTAGACAAATTTCTCGTAACCCACCGATCCCTTGAACCACTGATTTCTGCCAGTGCTTATTACGTGGTAATATATATATATAATGTATACAGTACGCGCAGTCGAGCGTCAGTCTCGAGTTCCCCTCAGTTCGTCTGTTCACACCCACTATGACTGAGGGTAAGTACATAGCATCGCTAGATCGCTACTAGTCATCAGTAAACTTACTCATCGCTACCAGTTTAGGTAACTACCCTATGCATATTCATCTGTTCATAGAACGACTGAGCCTGTCCGTTTAGGTTCATGCAGCCAGCGGACTTCGGCCTATCCCAGTAAAGGACGTCTCATATGCTGGGTCGCCATTTCGATGGGACTTGGCTTCCTCAGGCTCATATGCAATCCCGCAGTTTCTAAACACCACACAATCCACGGTCCCTGTTTTATCATGATAACTGCGCCTCCAGGTTGCCATAGCACCCATATGGCAACACGCCCACAGTATACCAGCGTTGCAAATCTATCGTAACAGGTTGTAGAATGCCTCACGAGAAATCTATGGCCCGCGTGCGCGTACATGATCAGCGCCAAGTCGGCACGAGGAGATTCGCCGTCATGAAATACCGTGGAACAGTCATAATATCCAACAGGTAAGCGATGTAGTTGAGGTTGACCCCGAAACAGCAACGTCAAGAAACCCCACGCCACGAAGGTCGATCGAAAGGCAAAGCAGTTTAAGACGACGATTTGGTACCCGTATGCTATCAAAGGTTGGTCATGTCACCGAAAAAAATGTTGTGGCTAGGACTAGGAACCGAATCAAGGAAAACCCATAGAATGAAGCGTGAAAGTGACCTGATGTCTGAGCCGTCGTATCAAGCCAGAGACCGTCAAGAATGCAGAGGCCTTCTGAAGCCTGCGACACTCGATTTCCGCGGACACTGGCAACTGTGGCGAAAATTAACTGGACGGTGTTGCTGATCGGTCTGCCTTAATTACATGATGAATATCGTACGTCCGGTGAGACGTTCAATGAGAAAACCTTCAGGTGTTGAGCCACCGCCTAACTCACTTTCCTTCCCCTAACCTTCTGACCAACATGCTTGCCAATCGTCTTCACATCCTCCTCGCTTTAACAGTGGCGGCGTTTGGAGTGTCTGAGGAGAGCAACTCAGCCGTCGCCGAGTCCACCAGCCCCAGGTGTGTTTCCTCATTGGTCACATTGCTCTCTGTCTCTGATCCTGCCTTATAAACACCACCGACGTCTCCTGTGTCTACACAAGTGGGGCCTTTGGGACTGCAGGGCCAGCTGTCTGAATGCCGACTGCGCAACCGGGGACTAGCAGACCGCTACTTAACTTGAAAAGAAACAATGTAGTTGATGGTATCTGTCTCTCGCTAAAATTTCTTCATGACGTTCAGCTGATCTACCTCCGAGCATCCTCCACGACTGCTACTCTTCTGGAAGCGCCGCGCAAGTTGCCTCCATTGTCTCCGTCTCGGCCTCCACTGCAATTGACAATAGATAGAGCAAGGAACGAGAAGTAAATAATAACGGAAGTTCAGACGAGAAGCTCGATTAGATGCTGACTTTGGTTTCTATATACAATTTTCTGCGTGATAGGAACTTGAGCGTCGAGGTGAACGTTGGCAGAATGTAGATCGTCATCGATCCTTCGGTTCGCGTCCGCGTGAAGATCGCCGCGAGTGACTGCTACGGCTGAGATCGCGGAGAAGCACGGAGAGGAGTAAATTCAGCCGTCGACAGAGATTGGTCGTCGACATTTGACGACGCTGCGGAAGAGTACAGACTACTCCTGACCCTGGGACAGTCAGATGCAGGCTGTGATGCACTGATTCCTGATGGAAGCACGCAGCGACATCAGCAGAGAGGAACGCTTAGAAGAATGATGTGGCGAGGTCGTCGATCGCTTGCCCGCACCTACTCAGGCTGGCGGGGTGCCATATCGTCTAGGTGGCGTGTAGAATGAGGATGGGGCAAACATTGGTCAGGGACGCAGCCACTAGTGCAGCTGTGGCTGTTGGTGTCACGGAGTTGTCGCTGCATGTACTGTCTTCACGTTTGTGTGTGTATGATGTGGTGCTAGAGCGGTTCGTCATGGTATCTCATTCCATATCCTATACTGGTATGTCCAGGACGTAGTAGGGGAATTGGGAAAGCCTTGTACGCATAGCCTTTTGTCACTGGTCGCCCGGCGCACACCTCTTACCCCTCGTCTCATGATCCAGCCCTTTCCGGCCAGCGCAGGCGTGGTGGAAGACACGCCCATCCCCGCTGCGCGCGACTCGGACCGAGAAGCCCTGGAGCAGGAGAATGGTGTCACAAGACTCATAACTTTGTTCGCGCTTTAGAAAGTCGTTAATCCGCTGGATATATCATATCCTTTACTCTCACATGCTGGTATGACATGGAGAGGGACTGGCAATTTGGTCTCCCTGGCACTAACGAGGTCGAATGAGCAATAGGCCAGTGTAATAGACAAACTTCTCGAACACGTAATGTTTTCTGCTCATTACATATGATTTTTTAGCGGCAGCAAGTCTCAGAAAGTAGATTCGGATGTCTTTTCAGTAGCGGTGAAAAGGTACGGCTGCGCAGCAACCTCTCGACGGCATCTTCAAGTTGCTGGTGCTAACATATAACCGTATCAATGTCCCGTGGTTACCCGAGTCAACTCGGCGCATTATATGCGCGCAGAAGCACTGCCAGGGTACCCCACAAAATCATAGTGCTTTTGGATGAGAGTCCGAGATTGAGGCAAAGCATCGTGCTATGGGGAAAGGCTCACTCTGAGCCGAACAGAAACGCTTGCGATTATTTCTTCAGAGATCGAAAGCTGGCATCACAAATCTTCTGCTTGTAACTCCTGGTGCCACGGATACGATCAGTCCTCCAGGGGAAGTCAGGTGTACGACCCAAGCACTGCGTGGCATATAGGCCCCCCAAAAAGGTGGGTGTCATGGGTATTTGTTAAAGTGATCGGAATCGATAGGGCCCGCTTTCCCAGAGGTCTTTTTGGAAAGGATGTCAGAACTGTGACTTGTGATCAGTAGGGGAGATCACTCGAGGCCGTTTTAGCCTTCGTTTCGAGTCAGAGTTCTCAAAAACAGCTTCAACTTTGACAGCGTTTTAGAATCTGTTTCTCGAATCTGTTTCAGACACCGCTTCGGAGTCTGAATACACATGTGGCTTAAGCTTATTGTCAGTGCCAGTGTGTGTGTGCCATACACGAAACAACGAGTTATTATTCTCTGATCAATACATAGATTGTTCTTTACTGAAGTGTGGTTGTCCTTATGAGGCCCTATGAAACGGAGAGGCAAATGGCAGCAGATTCCTTACAAAGACCTTTTCTTGTTGGCCTCGTGGCTGGACATGAGGAAGAACTCCTTGACTCCGACATTGGCTCACACTCGAATTCCTCTTCATCGGACCCTTCCTCAGATGACGAACCCATGCCATCCATCAGTGACATGCTCCTGCAATCTCTAGGGGAACTCTGCTCCAAGCAATATCTCAAAGAACGTGCCGAGACCAACAAAAAGCGAGGATCGCCTCCAGCTCTTGCTCACTGACCGGAAGGTTAACTATTAACCGGCCAGAGATATCCCGATCGTACTACTTGCACATCACCCCCCAGTGTTATGACGATCTCATCGCCACACTGCATGATGGCCCTATCTTTCACAATCACTCTAATAACCTACAGACGCCTGTCAACGAGCAGGTAAGGAGCACGAACACATCATGCATTTGACCAGTAAGGACATGTTTGAAAGTCTGCAACATCATATGCCGTCATGTCATTCGAAAGCAGATTCCAAAACGCTATCAAAGTTGAATCTGTTTTTGAGAACCCGGACCCGAAACGAAGGCTATAACAACCTCGACACCTTTACTGTGATCTCCCCTATTGTTCTTCGACGATAGGTTCAAGGAATTGAAAGAGGACATCTACTACTGCGAGTGCACGAGGCGACGATCCTTGCTTGGCTGCGAACATCGCGAGAAATGTTCTTGCGAGCCTCTTGAAGAACGAGTTTTCTTCAGACGAGCGTCGTATGTAGTGAGATCGGAAACGTATTATAGAACGGGTCAACATCACCCTCAGGCTCGACACACTGACAGAACACCAAGAGGTCGTATCGGGATCTGTCATATAGACGCAAACCAGTTTGGTCTCGGGATGATGCCGACGAGGTCGAAGAAAAACTTTTTAAACAAATGGCTGAAGAACCCTGGTGCACAGGCCAGGTAGGATCGCACACAGCACAGCAACAAAAAGAAAAGAAAAAAAGATAGGGACGAATGCAATCGATGCATCACAGTCAGCTACGTAGCCCACAGTGTACGATGAAGAATATTCCCTCTGCACCCGGTCGGACTGGCTATGATCGCGAAACCAGACGGACCCTCCTATGTCCCGTCCCCCTGTATCCTTTCAAGCAGAGAGTGCGAATGCGAGCGCGCAGCGCCTTTGATACTAAGTCCCAAGGTAGGGCCGAGCGACCCTGCAGGAAGATGTCTTGGCGCATCCGAGCGCTGCGGCTGGGGCGCGGGCGGGGACTTTGACTTGGATGCTCGTCGACTGCGCGACCCTGGCGCAAGGCGCTGCACGTGTCCCATGCGTAGCAGCAGTGACGGCGTCTCATCCTCAGTCGTCGTCTTCAACCGTTTCATCGCGGATTGCTGCTGAACGCCATCCTCTGCTGTGCTTGCAGGGCTAGATGCGCCCGAGCCCACAGACTGACGTCGTTGGCGTGCGTGTTGTCCCCTGATGGATAGCCTCTGCAGTCCTTCCCGTTCTTGCGGCACACCCGGTTCCTCTTCCCCGGCCTTTCGTTTGTTGTTCAAAGTTACGTCAGCAAGAATGGTGATCTCTGGAATTGGGGGTGGCGATGTTAACGGTTTCGCAGGAAGCGAGGACGGGTGGGAAGCTGGGCGGGTCAAGGACTGGTGAAATGAACAACGAGCAACTGGTGAACGAAGCCAGGAAAGAAAGTAAAAGAGCTCGGAGGCATACCCTGCTGAGATCCCCTACCCGTTTAGACTCGGGGTATTGCTTTTCATCAGCGAGATGGGTAATCTCGACCAGAACCGAGTGTAGGGGTGGAGAAATGTTCCAGTTCGTTTGCTCTTCCTTCCTCTGGGGCAGGGGGGGAAATAATAGAAGAAAAAGATCACATCTGTCAGTTTTCCCGTAAGGTCACAGTCCACCAACCTGCCGACACGTTTGCAACAGTATTTCGCACGACCGCCACGCTTGCGCATCTAACGGGGCTATTTGGATGAAGAACTGCATCGCAAAAGATGAAGTGAAAGGTAGGTGTGGGCACGGCGTTCAGACCACGCACCGGAAGAATGACGGTTAACGCGTCCACGACCTGACGCCGCATCGAGGCGAGCTCGGCAGACTCTGGACTCGTTTGGTGGCTGCAGGCAGCGAGGGCCTGCGCCAGGTGGACGATGAAGAACAAGCGCGCGTCCGCAGACAGTCTCCCGAGCGTCATTTTCCCCATGAGAGACGACGTGCAGTAGAAGCGCAGCAGCTGGACGGGGTCCGACGCGCCCTTTTCGCGGCACAGAAAGTCGCACAGCTCGAGGTAGCTACGGGACCGCTCCAGGCTCGCGGGGTTCCGCCGCGGCGCGAGGTCCTCCTTGAGCGATGAAGCGGCCCGCGTGAGTAACACTCGCGACAGTTCGTTGCCGCGTCGAGTCGGCCGGCCGCCGCTGAAGGAGGGCAGGAAAGCCAAGATGTCCTTCGTGATCGTCGCCGCGTCCGCGCCGCCATACTTCGACACCGCCTGCACACGAACCCGGTATATATATCTCTCTCGTCAGCGCCAGAAGCGGGGTGTGGTTGGGAACGGGGGATTCGCCGTCACCTTGAGAAGGGTGTCTATCAGCGCGTGTTCTTGCTCCGCGCCGCTCTCCCCTTGGCCCTGCAGCCGCATCAGGAGGGGCTTCCGCGCGTCCTCCGCGAGGAATGCCACGACCAGCGCGCGCAGCCGGTCTCGGATGGCCTTGTCCTCGTCTTCCGTGGGGTCGTCTGGGGGAACGATCTGGTCGCAGAGGACGCTCAGGGTAATCTTCGAGTCCAGCTCGAGGTGCTGGATGAGCGCAGTCTTGACTACGACGACCTCCGCCGGTTCATCTGGAGAAAAAAAAATGATGGCGAGGAAAAGGAAGGGGAGGGAGTTAAGACGCAATTCTCTCCGCCGGGGGATGAAAGGAAAAACTGGTCGACCGAGACACCCACCGCTCTGAAGTAACTGCACCAGGACGTCCACGTTCCTCTCCACCCATCTGGGCTGCTCCTCGGACATGCGAACGACAGCCTTGTATCCTTCAATTCGGATCTGTAAGAGAGGGGGACAAAAAATCAGGTTTCCTAGGATGGGATGATACGGAGGGTGGCTGGCGAGCTCTCGCGCCACGAACGTTTGGGTCCTGGTCTTCGCAAAGGTCGTATATCGCGTTTATAGCGTCTTCCTCGAGGTCGGGGAACGCCTTGAAGAACTTGGCAATATTCATCGCTGCTAGGCGCTTGAGGGATGTATGCGGGGAATGTGCCAGTTTAATCGCGTGAACTAGGGCATGTTTTCTCTGCACACAGAAAGCAACCCCCGTCAGAGCACGAAACGGAATTTATGCGTGTGTGGGTGTGCGCGCGCGCGCGGAGGGAGACAGACACCCGGAAAGACGTACGACGGAATGGGTGAGGGGTGAACGACCCTCAGCGTGGGCAAACAACTCTGCGGCTTCGCGCTCTCGTTCGGATAGACTGGCAGGCATAAGTTTAGGTACCGAAAGTGTCAAGACCAGGTCGGGGCTTGAAGCGAGTTTACCACGAACTTGCAATGTGGTTCGGGTCGCTTATAATCACTGGCACAGCAGTGTTATCCGAGCGAGTGATTGCTATGCTAACTAGCCAAACATGATGACGTAATAACAACACAGTCTTCTATAAATAACTCTTCAAACAGAGCTCGAAGAGTCTTCTCGGAACATATTCTCGAACACCTCCGTACTCTGTCCAATAACCCCGAACGCATCCTGCGACGTCCGGCCAAGAAAATCGAGTTCTTGCGTGATCCCCTTCATCGTCAGCGCGTATGCGAAAAACAGAAGCTGTCGTGAAGCCTTGATGTCTCGGTTTCTCACAACATTCAGGCTTCGGATCGCTTCCACCTTTGTGTCTACGCTAAGTATTCCCAAAAAATGGACAGTGGTGGGTATATATGCCTTACCAGTTGTTGTCTTGCCTTCTCGGCTGGTGGTAAGTATGGGGGCAATGGCGCCTTGAGGCGAAACGCGGACGCCAGTGTCGAGAAGTATAATATAATGTTTCCGGCCATCTCTCGGCGCTCCTTACTTACGGGCGCGATAAAATCGCGGCGTACGCTCTGCATCGAGAATGATGATCAACATCTCGCCCCGATATGGTCGTAGTTACCCGTCTTACCGTATACCTGGGCATAGCGCGATCCATGTTTGTTGGGCAATGCGTCTTCCAAAGTGGGGTTTTACATACCATTCCTCGCGCGTGGTGACGCACCGCATGCTGTGAAGTTTGTCTAGTATTGTTTGCAAGCTCGCTAGGATCGAACGATAAAGCTTGATGGGGAACGGGCCCTTCAAGCGAGGCTCGTGCTGAGTCTGTTTGAGCAAACCCTGCAGTTCGAGGAGCTTGATTTGCAAATGCAACTCCCTACATTGGGCGAACGAAAATCAGGAGGGGCCACCACCGCTTAGATGGATGGAATGAAGGTTTACATAGCCATGAATTCCTCAACCGAGTGGTTCAGCTCTCGGGGAAGCAACGGTGTCTCTTCGTTTGGACCATCCGCAACCTCCGTCGGATCCTCGGGGGAAAAAGAATTGGACGCGACGAGGCGCGTGTACAGCCAACCTATATTCAAACAAAACCTAGCACACCGGGGGTCAGCTCTTCGTCGCCTACGTTAAGACGCAAAAAAAAAATCGCAGCCGTACTCTCCGAGCTGCTTGCTGAGTTCTCGGCGAGCTTCAGAGGGCCACCAGAACCGCGAGACAAAGCCGGCCCAAACCACGCCAACCGTGACGGCCGTGGAGCGATGAAGAGCGACGTCGACGACGGATATGTCCACCTGTCTCGAGTTGTAACTGCACGACGTTTCTGTTATCAGGATGCTGTGCCATCGAACCGATCACAGCTGAAATTTGGCGCACGAGAATAGACACGTCAGGTTATACGTCAGGAGGACGAACCGGCCGGTCGTCGCGTACTGCGGTTTGGACACGATGTAGTAAAAGCACGGCATCGAGAAGAAGAATCCAAACACGGCCAGGATAGCCGGCGTTTTGTGGAACAAGGTGTACGCGGTGGCGGCTGTCACGGCGCCAAACCTGTCAATCAAAGCTTTGAGCGATGGATGAAGGGTGCCGGAGCAAGCACCGGAATAAGGATGTCCTCACAGCGTCCCGAGCACGCGATGCACGCTAAGGAAATTGGTCTACACGTGGGGTGCGCTTGAGTCATCCTCTCCCCAGGTTTCAAAGTAAGTATGAAAAAGCTTAAACGCACCGCGCCGATTGTAGGGGACATGACGACAAAGAACTAAGCGAACCACGTAGTTTCAGGGTTACGTCGTGCACGGACACCGATCTCGCCGGCATCGCACTCACAGAAATCAGAGCCCATTCTCCACGATACTCCATGAACGTCGGCCGCGTCGCTTCGATGAAGGCGGGTGCGGCAAGGATGGCGGTGGCCACGCCCGTCTTGACCGCGTATTTGATGTCGTGATCTTGCATGCGCTCTCCGAACGCCCACAGCGACAACTTGAACCGACGCCAGGGGGGCAACCCCGCGCGCGATGGCGTCTGCACCGTGTCGGGTGCGTGCGGACGGACTTTCGGGAACGAGTAGGCGATTCGCGGCTTTTCCTTGGTCAGTATTCCCGCTGTCGCGCCACCGTCAATTAATCAGACCGCACAGCACATCATTTTGTGGCGGGGCGTAATCGTACATATTCTCCTGCTCAGGCCTCTCCTGACCGGCTTCGACGTAGATGAGGCGCTGGGCCTTTCCCGTGGCTCCGGTGTCTTGCCACGGCTTCCAAGACAACAGAACACGCTCGACAATGCGGCAGAGAAGCTTGAGAACCAGCTGCGGGAGGCGCTAGGCCGCTCAGCCGCGTAGATCCTGCTCATCGCAACCGTCAGGGAGATGAGCTCCCGCGCGAACTCCTGCATAGCAAATATGAAGCTAGTGACGCAAATCAGCCAGGCCAACACCAATGGGTAAACTGTCCGCGTACAAGTACACTAGAAAAACATGCTCGTTGTCGCTACCAGACAGGAATAGGTTGGGGCTGTTGTCTTCACTCGAAATAGTAGACGCGCGTTCGGCGGCGGCAGAAGGATCAACACGGTTGTACAGACGCAACACGGCATGGTTGGAAGTGCTATCGAATTCGTAGAGTGCTCGTTGTATCTCATTAGCCAGGTCCATAAGCTCATCTAAAACTGATTCGCTGTCGGAGGTAGTTTCCTTATCTGAGAACGCCCTACGCAGGCGCCCGATGGCCCTTGTGCATGTTGCCTGAACCAGAGAAAAGTGATTAGATAATACCCTTACGCCCCGGATATGAACATCCTCGGCTCAGGCTCACCGAAAGGGCATGCAACGGGGAATCGAGCTCGCCAACAAGATCGCCGAACATCGCAGCTGCTGCAGAAAGGACGACGTCTTCTGTGGTCCCGTGTCCTTGCGATACTGCTTTTCCCTTGACGAGCTCCGTCTCGAGCCTGTTTGAGAACGTCCTGCCGTGGGAATTAAATGAAGAGCCCCTGCGAATCGCGAGCCTTCCGTCCTTGTGCGCCTTCGCAAGGTCGTATTGGAGACTTGTACCGCTACGAAGACCATTCAGATGCTGAGCGAGACGCGTGAGACTATTCACCGCGTCTTCGTAAAAATCGCCCGACAAACGTGGACCGGAACCATCGCAGAGTCGTTCACTCTGGGCCTCAGAGAGGTTCTTTTTCAGCCCCGTAAAAGCGGCTTGATGGTCTGCGACGGCTTTGGAGATCTTCGCTTGCGAAGGCTGGTAAAATTCGTCCTCGAGCAGGAACGTGCTAGTGAGCAAGGAGAGCAGGGTAGAAAATGAATCGAGTGTTTTGACCATGTTCGCCTGTAGGTTTTTCTTGGCAGATTGCGACCAGAGAGTAACACATACGAGATTTGAGATGCAAGCCCCAATCGTGACGATCAAGGCCACTTGCATCAGTAGCTCTATCCCGCCTTCCTTGACAACTCTAGTGGTTGTCAGCCCATGATTTGTCGACAATAGCGAGATCGTGGTCTTACACGACGAAGAGGATGATTGACGTCATGCTCGCGGCTGCACACTTGGTCATCAGAAGAGCAAGCCAATCAGGCACACTTGGGAGTCTCACCTGGATTAAAAGTCGGCTTGGCTATCCAAAGTTTAAACCACGCAACCATCGACATTCCAACGCCAATCCAGAGGAGTACGAGGGCATCTGCGAGCCACTCCCATCCAGCGTGCGGCTCGAGCGCCCAATACATGTACATGCTCCCCAGAGAGATGAAGGATGCGAACGCGAGTCCCATGACACAGTATATGTCCGCTTCCAACATCCCTCCAATCGTTTTGGCCGGGTTATAGTATACCGCCCTATGCATAATATACTGGTTCAGACACGCGTGCAACAAGTAAAAAAAAAACAACTTACACTGTCGCGACCATGTGGCCTGTAGCGGAGGGGAACATTTGGCCCGGGCCGTCCTGGGCCAAGTCGGCGATAAAGCGCGCGAGCGGAGGGTAGTACGTGAACAACGACCCCAAGAAATACGCGATGCTGCACTTGAGGATATTGCGATACAGCGTGGGCAACGTGGGCAGGCGCGACAGCAAGTGCCACTCTCTGCCAGCACCGTCCTTATCGTCGTCTTCGTCGTCGTCGTCGCAGGGCGAATCGTCCCTCCTGGTACCGTCGTTGTTGGCCGACGCCGAAGTCGGCTCCGTGTCCTCCTCGCGCGTCGCCCCCGTCTCCGAACTCGACCCGGTATCGTGGACGTGTACATGTACACGCACACCTGCCGCCGGCCCCTCTCCCACCACCGCCCCCGGCGCCGGAAAATAGTCGGCGGCGGCGGTGGGGTGCCGGATCGACTCGGGCGAGTACGAGTGGCGGTCGAAGTACGCCCCGTGCGCCGTGGGCAGGATAGGAACGGGGATAGAGACGCCGCTGGACTCGTCGGGTCTTGGGCCACGAGAAGGTGTCGCCGTCGCCGTCGTGGTCGTGGCGGTCGTCCCCTCGTGCGGCTGCGGCAACATGACCTCGCCAAAGACGGACCAATCCTCCGACGCTGGGTCATCCGCCCCACCCGCCAAGTGTCGAATCCCCGACGCGACGCGTTGCAGCGTCGACGGGCGGGAGATCCTGCGGCGATGGTCGGCGGTGGAGGGGGAAGTCGAGGGCGAGGTCGAGATCGAGTGTGAGTGCGAGTGCGAGTGCGAAGAGGTCGTGCGGCGACGTGGTACTAGGGTTGGGCGCGCCATGGCGGGGGAGAGGCGAAGACTGTGGGGGTGGAACTCCTGGGGATCGCCGGGAAGCGAGCCGCGGTGGGACGTGGAGTGGTTGGACTCGCTGGCGGTGGAGGAGGAGAACGAGGTGCCAGTGCCGTGGGCGTGGCGTGCGGGGAAACGTGGGACAATGGGCGGGCCCAGACGAGCACTCTCCGAACCGGGATCGGGTACATCGTGCTCCATTGGGACGGTCGTGATGAATGATAGAATAGAACAGATAGATAGGGTGGTGCGTGGGAATGCAATCAACTCTTAGCGTTTGAGGGGACTACGACCTTGAATCTTACGAGCGCTGTAGTTCCGCCAAATGCAAGTCAATCAATTATCATGCATCAACACCTTGAACCCGGGCGCAGAAACACGGTATCATGAGATGACGTGACTCTGAAACCATGAAAGCTTTACACCACCACGTGTCCTCCCCAATAACATAAACCTTTTACTGGCTTTCCCTCCCCCCCCGCTGAGTCCGCTCCGGAGGATAAAATCCCGAACCGCGACACTCGGCGAACGGGCAAAGTGAAAAAAAAAAAAAATAGACAAGAAGCTACATACAGATCAGTGTCAATTCTGCAAGACACACATATCTGAGTGATTAACCCGAGGACATTAACAGTTAACCAGTTTAACCATACAATCGCGTTCAGCGCTCAGATCCTGGGCCCGCTGAACACGTGGTCGTAGGATATCCTCGCATATCTCCGCGTAGCCTCCTTTAGGTCAGAAAAAGATGGTGGCGCCAAAAAAAGATGGGAGAGGAGATGAGTGGGGTATGCCGTGAAGGAAAATGAAAAAAATCCCTCCATCGTTGTCGTAAAGAGCAAGTCTGTTGATCGGTCGCTTTTCCAAAGCAGGGACATCAGCAGCATTTACTCTCGTTGAGAAAAAGGGTCGGGGCGAGTGGGGGATGTGAAGATTCATATTGATACCCTCGTCTTGTAATTTACCATCGATCACAATGCCATGATCCTTCGCCACACAATCACGACAACGCTGAGAAAAAGAACACAATAGTTGTGGCCAAATAGGTGATCATTAAGAAGGACTACATAACACAATTGTCCACGAGAGTTCAGTAAGAGTCAGAGAGTAATACTACACGAGGTGTTAATGTCCAATGGAAGTGAGTACAGTGTCCGAGAGTTGGTATCGGAACGGGGAAATAGCAGAAATATGTACAGTAGTCCGTGAAAGCTACAGTGTTCGGTGGGAATGTCCGGGTGTCATGGAAGCGTTGGCAATGACATCTAAGTGCCAGTCCGAGTCCGCGGGTCGAGGCATGAACGTAAATAAGAGTGTAAAGGGGTCAGTAGGTAGCTCGTGCCAACGTCTTTTCATGACAATCGTCAGTCGAGAATGTGACTAGGTCAAGCCAAGCCAAGGGGTGATTGTAGTCGTGAGGCCAGAAAGCCTGTAAAAAGGTGGTGAGCACACACTTGGCTATGTGACAAAGCCATCACGATACTATACCTGCCAACGGGAAAGTCATACTTAGCCGCGATAACGTAGTTGTAATGCTCCCGACATGGCTTCCAAGCTCGTTGGATGCAGCCGGCGACCACGATTCCATCTGAGCCATCTCACGGATGAATACGTGAGCAGCTGAGGCCCAACAACACTGCAGTCCAAGTTAGCTGGGGACAGTACTAGAAGGACCTAGGGTAGAGCGCACTCCGACAATTGGATCGAGAAACTCGATGTCCATATCAGAGACCTGGCCGATGACTAATAGCATTCCACGAGCAGCAAGCACGCATTTCTCGTTCCACAACCGGTCTACCTCTGCACGGTGGTAAAACAACCGGATAAGTGCGGCCTGCGCCAACGTATGCACAACGATCAAGTGGTGCTTGTCACTAGAATGGAGAGCGGCTAATTGGTGCACCGGGATAAGGCTTGCGATGAAACGGGTGATCGAGTCCTCCACCGACAGCGTGTCTTGTTCGGACATCTGGGTCAACCCTACACCCGCTGCAGAAGCAACTTGTCTCAAAAGGGAGGGAGAAGCGAGTGGCTATCAGAAATCACGTACGAGTGTTCCATGATGAGGCAACCTTTGCGGCGAGGTCGAAAAGTGCGGATGCTTTAGCACGCAGGGCAAAATTGGAAAATCCACCGGCGAGGACCGGGACTTGAATCTGATGCGCGAGGAAAGCCTGCACAGTATTCAGATGGGCTAGGTCACTGAAATTTTCCTAACCATTCGCCTGTCAATATTAGCGCTGGAGCATGGGCGGCAATCTCTTACAACCGTGTATTCCATTATCTCCTGTGGCCACGGGACAATAATCGAGGATAGACCGCCCGGTCCGTCGGAGATCAATGAAGGGCGGTGCAAAGCTGCGGACCAACACCGATCAATGCAGAACACCTGCCAGAAGGCTAGGATGCGTTCTCCGCGTTCAATAGCATCTTGGGGCGGCGGTAACGTGAACGTCCCTTCCAGGCTCATGCCAGCATCTCGCCGCTCGGATCCTTGCTTGTGCAGGCCCCATTGCAGCGCGAGAGCTACGGCAGTGCTCGCGTAGTGACCTCCTTCCATGACGCGGCCATGCACCATGAAGTACTGAGAAAGAAGGCAGCATCCCTGGATAACGTCGACAACCTTAGTTGGCGCGCGAAGCCAGTCATGAAAGGCCTCCGTGGCGCGCGAGAGATACATGGCCTCGTGTTGTCTTAGCGTTGGTGTCCGTGAGAAATAGCATGCCCAGAGGAAAATCGCGTCCATCAAGACCGGATGACGCTGCTCCTCCGCAGGACGGCGCAGGGAATTGCGCAACCGCTCCACGTGCAAACCGAAGAATAGCTGATCACGATGGGGGATAAATGTCTCTAGTCTGCTCAGAGTTGTTCTCAGTGGGACGGTAAGGGTCTCGAGAGACTAACGGTTACTGACAAGGACTGGGCGAGTTCAGAGGGAACCTGAGTTGGGATCAGGCCGTTTGGCGAATCGGCATAGCATCGGTCCTGCAGCAATATCAGCAGGTAAGTCAACTAGTAGCTCCTAGAAAAAAAAGGACCGCACACTGGGCATCCACGAGATCGTCGGAGAACAGCAAGCCACCGAAGGGAGCGGGGAAACGGAGGCTGAGGCACGTGTGCGTGAGTCAAACAATCAATTGAGGTACTTGCTCAGGTAAGCGAACACGTACTGATAGGATTGGGGGATTGAGATGCGGAGAAAGGAAAACTTGAAGGCGAATCTGCACCAGAAGAGGAAGAGTCCTCGGAGACGGGGATCGCGTGTGGGTCGAAGAGGGGTACAGAGGGTGTGTGCTCAGGACTCTCAAGTTCCCTGATACGAGCTTCGAGGTGGGCGATGGTTTCGCGGAGGAGTTGGGTTCGCGTCTTGCCCTTGCCATCGTCGTACTCGCATAGGTCTTGCTTTTTGGCACGCACGCACTGTTGACAAGATGGTTTCGAGCCGTCGCAGCGCTAGGGTATGGATAAGTACAAGGGGCCCAATGGCAAGGACAAGGAACCGAGGAATTCACCATTTTTCTCTTCCTACAGAAAGGGAAAAATATTCTTTCAGATAGGTCGTCGGTGACGAAAAGATGGGTGATACGGACCTGCATCGAAGGCACGCTTTACCCCTTTGAAGAGTGGGGGCGCTGTTGCGGGTTGGGCTCGCTGAATAGTCGTCTGTCATTATAGAAGGATTAGGAGATTAAGGTAAGGGAGAGTAAAAAGAAAGGAACAAGAGAGAAGAGAAAGCAGTGTGAGACGACGATGGGGAGAGCAGACAAGTTAGAAATGAAACATAAGCGGGGATGATAAATAGGACATAGAGGAGAGAGTAGCAAGTGAGTTACATAGCCTCCTCTGAGAGGTGGCTGGGATCTATGATGGATGATCCCTCGCCTCCGCCACCTTCTTGGTTGCAGGCACGGTCCCGAGCCGGCGCCCCCTCACTGGGTTTTCCCTGTTATGTTGTGCTTGCTTGGCAACGATTTCAAACTCCCAAGATAGCGACCAGTCAACCCCTTTTACTTTGATTAAGCGCGCACGATTACATTGTTTTTCCCCGGGAAACCCCAGAATTGAACCTGTTTAGACTCAGCAAGTGGGACCCAATAATTTACCCACGATGGCCAATTCACCCCGAGCCGACACGGCACTCCATCAAGTCCCACATGGTCAGTCCCCGCTTCCGCCCGGTCCGGCCGCTTCACATCTTTCCACCGGTTCGGACATATTAATTACTGGTCTGGCTCCCTCGGGACATGTTGATGGCCTCAACCACCTGTCGGTCACCGTTTTAGAAAATTTGTCTCCCGTCTCAAAAAATTCGTCATTGCAACCCGTCTAGTGCACGCCAACACCTTGTCATGGCTCTCTTGCCTTTTTCCGCCTCACCAAATTTTTGCCCCGGTCCCTAAATTGTAGTGGCACTGTGCCACTCACTTCGCTTGTTTTTTTCGCTTCGTCGGAAACGCTAATTATCAAAATCTGAGCAATTAATTTGCATCCGCTGCTCATCATATGAAGGAATCCCTCGAGAGTGCAGCGGCAGCTGCAAATGCGCCTAGCCAGAGCGTACACCTAATTATTTTTTTGACGCCCGGACCGCTAGGTTAATGTTTGCCTCACTCTCTGGCTCCCGAGGTCTTTGTCTGACGTAGCCATGGCGTGTACGCAACCTCGCTGCTTGCCCTCACGCCCATCTCACCTCACTGGCGGTTGACTTTTGATCGGTGTCACTCACTTTTCACCTGCGTTCAGACAGGACCCGTACCACTCGCTGAGTTCCTCAAACAGGCAACAGGAGGATATGTCTTTGGCGCTACACACCCACCACAAGGATTATTTGCAGCGAGGGATTACTCTCGCGATTGTCGCCATGTCAATATCCCTTATCATCCATGCTAGTGGCACCGTTGGCGATCATAGCGGCAGCCACCGTCAAGGTTCCTATGTGCTCACCACGCAGAAATTTCAAAGGCTGACGTGATGATTGGCTTTCCTCTATCCACCTTTTCGTTTCCCGCCGTTTCAGCTTGGCGCGCGGCGTCGAGAATTTGGTATCTCTGCAAGCAACTGACTTATGTCTTTTGGCCACTGTCCTTTAAAGTTACAAGGCCCAGGTTCATATTTTTGCGCAGCAGGATCCACGTGCGAGCCCTCTTTCTCGCTTATGCAAGTCCCTCCTTGTCGGGTTTGGTACCCTCCTACAGCTCGCTGCCAACAGTTCTACCAGTCGGCCCCCGGTCTCATGACAGGCAGCTACTAACCACTTCTAGGCTCACGAGCGTGTAAACGGAGAACTGCGATCATGCCAGCGGCGCTCTACTGTATAGTATACTGACTGATACAGTACGAGCACTTCTTCGTGTACGTGGTGATCGCGTACACCCTAATAACCAACATTACAAACGGGCCGACGTTCGGGCCGCCACTCGTCGGGGGGTTTCTGAGCCCGACGCATCGAGATTCCCTCCGCCGATGTTTGTCGATCGAAAAGGCAGAGCCTCATCAAGACGTTGCCGTGTTGACGAGTCTTGCGTCACCAGAACGCTCGCAATCACCAGTCGAGGAGCAGAAGCGTCATTCTGTGTGTGGTACCCCGCTCTTGCCATTTTCGGCCAAGCCATAGTATGCAGA
>QLOZ01013706.1:0-10704 GCA_003314065.1 Lactarius sp. MG50
ACAGGAATCCAGCCTCGACCTGAGGCTGTTCTGTTCTAGAACAGGAGTCCAAACGAGATAGGGCATCCGGTGTCACAGTCACGTCGCATACGATGCGTGATGGCGGTCACCTGGTCTAACCACAAAAGGAAAAAATTGGCAGACAAAGAGAGTCCTCATGATCATGTGACTCTACGGAGCACTGATATCAACATTCTTTCGTGACTATCTTGCAATCCTGCATTTCTACCTTTGAAATGACTATCTGGGGTTCACTATACAGCCCTTTGCATAATTTTGTGAAACAGCAGATTTTTTTGTAACTGTGTGGCATGGGAATATGTGACTTTGTCACACTTTGAGGACTCTCTCTTTGCAGCCATGTGCAGAACCATCAGCAATGATCTTAAACACTGGATTGTACTCAATTCTGATCTCACCATGCCAGAGATTGCCACAAAATAACAGGTCTCAATTGGCCTTGTATCGAAAGTCCTCTACCTTCACTGAATTTATGGCTGAGTCACTGATCCTATTGTGGGTCATGCTGGGTGTCCTTCATTTCTTGAGCACGATGACCTGGAATACCTTTCTGCCATCCATGATGCCAATCCTGGGTTGTACCTTGACAAGATCCAGGGTAAACTGGCACATGTGAGGAATCTACATATATCAATTGCTATCATCACTTGCACCCTTCAAAAACTTGATCTTACTTGAAAATCAACAAGAGTTGCTGCACAGAGAGAGAGACAAGGAACTTCAGATGCTGTGGGTGGTTGATATGGCTGAATATACAGACCCCAATCTCTTTGTTTTTCTGGACGAGAGTGCAGTTGATCCTTCAACTACTGGGTGTTCATTTGGCTGGTCTGCAATTAATACCATGACACCTTGTGTACATCGTACCAGCTTTGTATGGGCATGTTTGGATGGGCGTGATGATGGTCACTTGGCTTAGCACCACTGCCAAATTGGGCGAAGAAAAAAAATCTGTTGTTTCACGAAATTATGCAAAGGGCTGTATAGCATAACAGCATGTAATTTGTGTGTGACCATGAAAAGTTGGCAAAAATCGGAGCATTTCTCATCAGTATTTGCCCATCAATTTTTGATTTTTGCAAAAGAGACATAAGAAATGAGTCTCCCGCAACATCTACTCATTGCACCTCTATAAAATTTAGAAGAGACATGCATGGGAGCTATACATTGGATATTGCAAAAAAGTCCGAAGCGATTTGATCAAAAATGCGATCGTTGGAGTCATTTGGCACGACCTCCGTACAGGATCAGGACCGGGAAGACGGGGCAGTGTGAGCAGTAATCACCGTGGCTGATACAGACAGAAATGCTCATGATGCCGCCCAGATCTCGACTCTGACTCCCCACCGCCGACGTACTTGCAAGCCACGTCGCCAAACCAGCTAAACCTCTCAGCCGCAAATCCTTTCGACCGTACCGCGGTAGAAACGTGTTAGACAGACTGCCGCCAGAATATTATGATTTGGTTGATCCCCCCCCCCTCAATGGTCCACCTGTGGACATCCGATGATCTGTGATGATTACAGGTCGCAAAGTAACGCCTCCAAGTCTCCGTCGAGAGCCCGTCCTAGGACCACAGCCCCTATCCTAGGATGCAGCACGTGTAAACCTACTGCAGATCCCCATTTGACTGTGAGAATAGACCGCTCTGGCTTCCCACTTGAAAGAAGTCCTGACTCGGAATCGTGAGAGCCGTTGGCACCAGCACACGTAACAGTGACAAAAGAACCAGTGTGCAGCAATGACGGACCCGGCGTGGTCAATCCCTCAGATCTGGACGAAGATGATCAGAACCCAGACTATCTCTTATACCAAGCGCCATAGCACCGAGTGCCACCCACAGAATGATTCCCCGCCGCCGCAAGGTAGTGATTTGCCCAGTTGTCCTGAGGACGAGACATCAGACCAGAAGCCCGGGTTTGAGACCCTTGGCCCACCATCGCCGGCTGTATGACGAATGCGGCGGATTGTACTTGACTGCACCACAGCTGACCGTAAAGTCGTCATCTCTCACTCCAGGACAAGCACAGTAGACCGTGACCATGAGTGCTTGACGTGGCTCCGGCACGTGCCCGTCGCCGCGGCGGCGGGTTCGGGTGCCACCGCCTTGGCAACAATTGGGCCCAGCGCGTGGCTCTGATACCGGCGACTCGGATGAACCGCAACGACAGCCAGCGGAGGGAATATAGGCATCTCAATCGACACATCTTGGCAAGGACGGTACGGCGAATGCGAGTCGTCCTTGATCTGGAAAACCGTCGGGATTGTGGTCAACCTTAGTCAGTTTACTAACTGGTGGAGTCTGGGGCGGGCGCAGGCACAAGACACAAATCGCCGCCTACGGGCAAACCAGTCGAGTCCCACAGCTCAGGATGCAAAGATCGAGATCGACCGTCCCTTGCAGACATGTGGCGTCCTGATGACGTTCATACTCGCGCAAAAGATGGCATAGCTCATCTGCAAACCGTACATAACACATCCGGCTATTAAAAAACCGTTGAAGCACCAGCCTTCACATGTATCCCAGTATGCGTCGAGATGCGAGCAACACGTCCGTGTGATCATAATAACTCACAGATAACTTTTTGGTCCTGTCGATACTACATTAACCTAGAATCACGCAACGACGCGGACAACTTCCCTCGTGTGAGCAGCGCGGGCGCAGATCCCAGACCCGAGCCAGTAATACTAGCAAGTGACCAATGCGAACCTGATACGCTGGAGTGGGACATTGACAGTGACGGGGAAAGTGTCACCATCATACAGCGTGACAAAGACTATGTTCAGCCTCACACGAGAGATGATTGCTAAAATCGTGCATTTTTAAGAAAGCAAAGGAGATAATGTCACTGCTGTATTGAAGGGTGCGCATGCGCGAGTTGGTGAGGGAGGAGAATGGGGAAGGAGGTGCGAGAGACGAGGACGCTGGTGTGAAAACTTTTGTGGCGACGAGGAGTCATCGTCGTCTACCGAGGGCAGGGGTCTTTCGAATCGTGAAAACTTATGTATCTGGAACAAAAGTGGTCTTATTCATTCCGCAAGGATTCTATGCACACGCAAGCCAATTGGGGACCTGAGTCGAGGAGATATCTGTAAGATGACAAGGAAGTACAGGACAAAAGGAGAAGGTGAGACCAGACGCAAGCTAGGCGCGAGAGGTAGGTTACAGGACAAAGGGAGAGTGTGCAGGTCCTGAACAGAACGGAGCTAGCGATATGGGCTGATTCCATATCTCACACGGTTACTACGCAAAAAGTAAACGGTTTGAAACCACGAAACATTGAAGCATTCGGAAAACCAGGTCAGAGTCAGCAAGAAAGGGCGAGGGTAGAGGAGCACGGCAAACTGTGAGTGACAACAGTGGCAGCAGCAACAGCAACGGCAGCTACACCGAGTAGTACTAGTAGTAACCACCGTTGCAAGCCCGCCGTCAATGGCGACGGGAGTAGACTTTGATGACTGAGACAGGGACAGGGGCGGTGACCCTTGTGAACATCTTTCCGGTTTGAAGAACTACTAAGAGTACAATCGCAGCATGGGCGTTTCCCCAAAGCCTTGCCCTTAGGCTTCTGATAGAGATGTTCTGGCATGACTGTATTACGTATTACGGCAGGTTGTTGAGCGACGCCACAGCCTGCGGCGCCACTTGGCACCGCCGTGACTAATGCTGCAAAGTTTCTACTTATGGACTGATCGTGCTCACCTGTCTGTCCACGTCCCCCACACGCGTCAGGAGAAGGTACGCTGTTAATGGCGGCGCAAGCCCGTCCATAGTCCATATTAATCACGAGGTCAGGCAACGGGAACACCGCATCTGGGAGTCTACGAACGCCAGTAAGGCGCAGCATTAATCCCTATGATGATGCTTGTATCATAACTCTGGTCCTACGACGATGGCAATGCGATCAAATGCTCAGGGCCTTGGGGGTGGTTTTAAATGGAGCGACATTGCCCGTGCATTGCCACCCAACGTGGTTAACGATTCAGTCCCCACAGTCAACTACAACCCCTTTATTCACTTTGGGACCTCGTCACACGATTATTGCAATTAAACTTGAACTGGCACCAGCGCCCGGACTTCACCAGGTCAAGTGACATTGTCGCGATAACGCTCGGATACTTAAGCAGCTTATCCTGGCGATCAGTCGTAAGAACGCAGACCGTCCGAGTCATGAGTTCCCCCTACTACTATCCGCCGAGTGCGACTCCCTTTGTACCTCTCAATGGTTCTTACTCTGATGCTGTAGCACAGGCGACCCGCGTGGCTCTGGCCGTAGGTCTTCACAGCAACCGCAGCCGTTGCAGCCTATTCAGAGCGCCAGTGGCCGGCAGAGCACTTCCAGCAGCGTCCCGCCAGATATATCTGGCCAAACACAACCTTTATACGGGAACGAGACCCACCAGGCGGGGCATTACTGGGAACGTAAGTCGGCATCATCATTACTGACACTAATCGAGATGCTCATGGTGTCGCTCAGATCCAGCCTCCGAGTCAACGTTCCAGCCGTCGAGGGACTCGCAAGTTACATCGTCGCACCAGCAACCTATCAATACTTTCTCACCCACCTCTCAATATTATGATAGCCATACTTCGGTCCCTGTCCCTATCTCACAAAATCCAAGATACCAGCACGGAGATCCACAGTATCCGCTTCTATCCCATGCACCTCTACAGGCCGCATCCTTTGAAGGGCACAATGACCCCCAGACTCATATCCCCGTTTCTGATCCAGGATATTCGCGGAACGCCTCATCCTACCCTTCTCATGATTCACCGCCAAGACAACGCCAGGGTATCTCCGTATCGTCCAATCCTTCGTACACATCTCATCCTCAGTCCGAGAGACGTGGGCAGCAAGACTATCCTCAAACGCACTGGCAACAACAGCAGTCTTCACCTCCCAGGTCCGCGGACCCCCAGTACTCAGACTTTGGCCATACGTCAGTACCGTCTCAGCCAAGTGGACCACAGTATACGTCTCCGCAGGGATCGTACCCGTCACCTTCCCAACCTGCCACTCACTATAGCAGACAACACTCGACTCACCAGTACACGCACCCTATACCCCCCAACCACGACATTCAACCCACAGCTGGCCAGTCTACCCACACTCGAAGCTACAACGTCCCTGGTGAAGGTAATCCGGTACCTGGCACATGGGGATACACCGCACAGAGCGTGCCTGCGGTCCCAAGTGCGTTCCTTCTTATGCGTGTAGCGAACGTATACCCACAAGCGTAAGCATTGACAGACACGTCGACGCAATCATCGTTGTCAGTTGTAGGACGTATGTGACCAATTGTACTTTCCCGTACCGCGATTGACCGTAGTAATCGTCATCTCCGGCTCTGGGACACGTAGACCACGAGAACTTTCCCCGACATGCGCAGGGCTCGTGGGGTACACAGGATACTGGCCCCCCGCCACTGTCAGAGGGCGATGCATATCTCGGGGACGAGGCATACCAGGATCCTCCGTTTACTGCCCGTGGCCCACCGTCGCGGCCGGCCGTAGGAGGTATGTAATCAATCGTACTTGGCCGCTTCGCAACTGACTGTAGAATTGTCGTCTCCGACCCCGGGACAAGTAGGCCACACGCATGCAACCACGGGTACAACGAGCCTAGCAGGTGGTTCTCATACTAGTGGCGGGCAGCGGCGACAGCAGCCAAGAGGACGTGAAACGGATCGACGACACCCCGACAACGACGGCACGTCGAATAGGAGACTGGCTTAGGGCGCCAGCCGCACACGAGCGCCGGGTCACGGAGAGGAAGGGGAGATCGGAGTAATGGCAGTGCTAACAGAGGAGCACTGACACCCTCATCGACAGCGCAACTGCCGACACCCTTCGGGGCACAAAATACTGCCCGTGATGTGCCATCCATCGATAAAACAAACACGGGGATCAGGTATACCTTATCACTTTCATTTTCTCGCACCCAGTAGTGGGCAATAACGACTCCGGCTAGTAACGTGTACTATTGACTCTCTTGGGATGTACATTAGAGAGCGTGCTACATGGGCTACTGTACCCAAGGCGCACGTCAATGAACTTGACAAAGAAAAATAATCAGTCCGTCCTATGACCCGGGAGACTCACTACCTCCACCCTTTGGCACCGCTGCAAGGGGTACTCGAGGAATTTTCGGTCAGTGCAAGGCCTCCTCTTCTCCGGTCCCGATTTCGCGCAGCATGTGGCTCAAACATGTCATTGAGCACATCCGCCGTAGTACTCGGCACGTTGAGGAGCCCGTATCTGTTCCGTCACTCGTCAGCCTGCTGTCTGCCCACGACATCGACACCAACAGTGAAAATGATCTCGACATTTTCCCCATTCAACTTCGGGATGAAAAACTCCGGCTGACTGTGTTCTTGGCTCCAACGCACGTTTGGTCAAGGCCCTTCCGTCGGCATACCTAATGGCCACTGTGGCATTGAGGTTGTCGTCATTCGCCTCACCATCCGAGCCAACGAGCCCCAGCCTAGTACCGAACGAGAAAAAGAGCAGTGGACTACCAGGGAGGCCCAGGCCTTCTTGGCGACTTTTTATTGGCCTTGCTCACAGAAAGGGGGTACATCGGTCGAGTCATTCAGCCCATCACCAGAGAACCACAACGTTCAGCTCACTGCCCAGATATTGGCCACGTTTGATGCTATCAAGATGCTTTCCCAAGCCCTACTTTCAACAAACAAGGTACCTAACCCAGTATCGATGCTCTCTGCTTTCCACCACACTCTTGCCACCGCTCCAGACACACATCATGTCCGGTCTGGTTTGTGGGACACTTGTGTAGATGGCCTGCAGGGAGTATTCGCCCCTGAGAAGGACGGGAATGGGAAGAAGTATAGCAAGACAAAAGGGAGCAGTGCAAAAGCAGAGCATGGACCAGCTGTGCACAGAGCTCGGGGCCAGGGTATGTTCGAGGTCCTCACGAGTTTGGGTGAGGGTGTGTAATTTCCGAGTTACTGTCAGCGTGTGATGCCGTTCTGGGCCTCTCAGCACCCGTTGAAGCGATACCGCACGAGTGGGGGCAGCCTTGTGTGTCCTTTACTAAGGACAGTACCATGGACCGTGACGGTATTACATTAACGAGCATCGTGTGAGACTAAGAACGGCCCCGGGTCGGAGGCCACGGCCACACTGGCACATCATAATATCGTGACCATCGCATGAATCACATAGGCAGAATATGGTATCAGGCACAGTCCGAAGCTGCGCAGTGTTATCGAAGTCCGAGTCCATTCACGTCCATAATAGCTCGGATGACTGAGCGCTAGTATTTACAGCGGATACCGTAAACCTTGTCATGCGACGGGTTTTTATTTTTTTTGGGCGGCTGTGTTCGGGCAAAAGCGGATATTTACATGTATTTGTTCTGTGCCACAACTGTGCGAAAAGCTCCTCGAGCCCTTCGTCATGATCTGATGCACCCTTGTGCAATAGCGATAAGATGATGAAGTGCAGGTTTTGATGGCCCGATATCATAAGAAACAGCAACCTAGTCCTGATCCCCTGGACTTCATCCAAGAAGAGTCCAGGAGACTCCTCAAGCATGGTAAATAGGTCATGTCGTTGATTGGCATTGGGAAAGTGAGGGCGACCAAGGATTTCGGGGAGGAATGACACTGCAGTACTGATTGAAATTGCTTTGCCAGAGTTGAATGCTTTGCAAAGACAAAGACACTCCAAACATGTCGCATATATCTTCAATGGTACATTGCCCCTGAGCCATAGAATGCGGTCTTTAATGTCTTTGACTATACTTGTGATAAGCAGCAGTGGGATAACTCAAAATACTTGGGAACTGGTTGAGAACGGTTGCATCTGTCCCAAGCAACAGGCGTAGCACTCTACTTCGGTTCCCGCTCCACGCTGGTTATTCGACTAAATGGCAATGGTATTGGATCTGAAAGCCGAACGCAGCCGTCCAGAAAAAAAAACGCGACAAGGTTTACTGAATCTGCTGCAGTTCACTCTTCTAGTCGATGCACCGACCGCACCACCCAGGCCAGTGGCAGTGCCCTGGGACTGTGCCATCGGTCCGTCGCTTCCGGGTCTGGCACAGAATTGTGCCCGATACAAGCTATGGGCATAAAAACGCACGCAGCTGCCCTCTATCATGATAATCATTCATAACTTCTACAACCACTCATGGCTCAACCCAAGTTGTCTACTGCCCCTGCGGGACCGGTTCCGCGCACTTCTGCTCCGAGTCATCCAGCACCAGTAGGTACAGTGGTCCGAAATCCTCCCGACATCACCGTGATGTACTCCTACGGCTCGGAAATGGCTTATGTTAGTCCGGGAGATTCCTACAAGGTACGTATTTTACTTTTTTGTCGACCAACGGGCGCAGATACTGACCCTTGGGCCCAGCATGCCATCGCTCGTGCCCAGAAGGTCTTTCCGAAGCTCAAGGACGTGGGTCAGGATCAAATTTACTTGACAGTCCGCCACCGGAGCCATCCTGATCGCGGGACCGTGAAAATCGACCCACCGGCCTGGCCTGCCGTCCTTGCCACGCTCAAGCCACTCGAGACCGTGAATGTACACGTCGCATCACCTCCCCAGGCTAACGCGGTCACCCAGCCTCCCCACGCTTCGGAAGGACGCAGGCGTGCGGATAAGAAAGTGTCGCACACGGACCCAGCACCTAGGCCACAACTTGAAGCCCCACACCCCAGTTCGAAAAAGGTTAAGATTAAGGAAGAGTCAAGGGGACAGAAGCACAAGTAAGAGGGTGAAGGAGAGGGTTTCCTGAATTTCTGAACCGGTCCGGCTCGTCGCAGTTTGTTTGAGTGGCTTACCTAATTTGTCTCTGACTTGCCTGGGCAGTCTGTAGTCGTCTGGTTGAGTACAGTTAATGTTTTCGTCTTAACGTTCGAGTAGTTATAGTATCATTTTGAAACGCGCTGTAACTCTGCCTAACTCCACCTTAGCGTTTGAAGCGTCTGAAACGGTCTGTTTTGTCTGACTGGTCTGATTCAGACACGTGTTCAGACACATTTCAAGCCGGCTCAGAGATTCCGGAATTTGCTGATGCACCTAGTAATTATCGTCTGCGAGTGCAAGCCCGCCATCAATGGCGACGGGAGTAGACTTTGATGACTGAGACAGGGGCGTGCCCCTTGTAAACATCTTTTCGGGTTGTATAGCTGTATTACGTTATAGCAGGTTGTACTGAGCGGCGCCATGGCGCCACTTGGCACCGTGATTAATGCCGCAATGCTGCAGCGTTTCTGTTACCTTTGGTGTTCCTGTCCATGTTCACGACAGTCACGGCAGGTGCCATGAGAAGGTACGCTGTTAATGGCGGCGCAAGCCCGTATAGTTCATATTGATCACAAGGTCAGGTAACGAGAACACCGCATCGGGGAGTCTACGAACGCCAGTAAAGTGCAACATTAATCCCTATGATAATGTTTGTATCATAATTCCGGTTCTACGACGATGGCAATGCGATCAAATGCTCAGGGCCTTGGCCGTGGTCTTAAATGGAGCAACATTGCCCGTGCACTGCCAAGCCACCCAACGTGGCTAACAGTTCAGTCACCACAGCCAACTACACCCCTTTATTCACTTTGGGCAGGGTACCGCGCCACACGATTCCTACAATTAGACTTGAACTGGCACCAGCGCCTGGACTTCACCAAGTCAAGTGACATTGTCGCGATAACGCTCGAATACATAAGCCAATCCTGGCAATCAGTCGTAAGAACATAGACCACTATGAGTTCCCCCTACTACTATCAGAGTGCGACTCTCCTTGTACCTCTCAATGGTTCTTACTCTGATGCCATAGCACAGGCGCACCGTATGCCAGTGGCACTGGCCGTAGGTCTTCACAACAACCGCAGCCGCTGCAGCCTATTCGAAGTGCCAGTGACTGGCAGGGCACTTCCAGTAGCGTCCCGCCAGATACATCTGGCCAAACACAACCTTTATACGGGAACGAGACCCAGCAGGCGGGGCATTACTGTAAGTAGGCATCACCATTGCTGACACTAATCGAGATGCTCATGGTGCCGCTCAGATCCAGCCCCCGAGTCAACGTTCCAGCCGTCGAGAGACTCGCAAGTTACATCGCCGCACCAGCAACCCATCAATACTTTCGCATCCTCATCTCAATATTATGATAGCCATACTCCGATCCCTGTCCCTATCCCACAAAATTCAAGATACCAGCACGGAGATTCACAGTACCCGCTGCAATCCCATGCACCTCCACAGGCCGAATCCTTTGAAGGGCACCATGACGCCCAGACTCATATCCCCGTTTCTGATCCAGGATATTCGCGGAACGTACCCTCATCCTACCCTTCTCATGATTCATCGCCAAGACAACGCCAGGGTGTCTCCGTACCGTCCAATCCTTTGTACACATCTCATCCTCAGTCCGAGAGACGTGGGCGGCAAGACTATCCTCAATCGCACTGGCAACAACAGCAGTCTTCACCTCCCAGGTCTGCGGACCCCCAGTACTCAGACTTTGGCCATACGTCAGCACCGTCTCAGCCAAGTGGACCACAGCATACGTCTCCGCAGGGATCGTACCCGTCACCTTCCCAACCTGCCACTCACTATAGCAGACAACACTCGACTCACCAGTACATAGGGACGCACCCTATACCCCCCAACCACGACATTCAACCCACAGCTGGCCAGTCTACCCACACTCG
>QLOZ01013710.1:0-22606 GCA_003314065.1 Lactarius sp. MG50
CTATATGCTTCCTCTGCAAAGAAGTGTCGAATGGTCGCGACGGGCGACGTGCCCTTCCGTCCGAGCACTGCCCTCGGTGGTGGTTCCCTTGTAGCTGTCGCGTCATTTGTCGCGTCCAGCGATGCGTCAACTGCGATGAGCCCGATGATCTTGTCCCCATACTCAAGGAGCCAAAAACCCGAGGCTGGCGAGCGCGCATAATAAGCTTGGATGTCCAGCAGGTCTAAACGCCTGAGTATGTTTTCAACCGTGTTTTCTACGTACGGCCTATTTTTCCTATCACCAAGACAAGGTTAGTGACGCGGAGGGAGACAAATGCAGGTTAATAAATACCAGTCAACGTAGAACATGACAGGTACAGCTGGGGCGAAGAAGGCCGGCAGCAATTGTAACCAGCTCAATATTCCGTAGGTGGTATTCGGCCACCAGTCCATGTAGTGAGCGAACATTGAAGAAATGCCGATCCATACGGCGAGTGTCAGTGGGTGAAAGTACGCTGATAAACGAACGTGTCAGTAGGGGGGGGAAAAGCGGCCGCACGACTGCGGAAGAGATACTCACTGCCGTTGTTTGCGTACGCGAGGGGTTCCATATGCGCTTGACCGATCATGAAGCGCACTTCCTTCTCATCGCGTGGGGAATACGCGCGGATCCTCGCCGTGGGCATAGACCCTGGCATGACGGTCTGAATGAAAAGAAGAATGCGTTTTTTTTTTTCCTTTTTATCCGATCGAAACTGACGGACGCACGTTCGTCAACCATTGCCGATCCAGAAGATTAGATCTCTCTCCCCAGTCCTATCCACACTCAGCGATGACCATGTTGATCACCAAGGATTTTCACGATGTGCCCACAAAGCTGGGAAAGAACGAGAGACCCATTCGTATCATTGTCATCTCCCCAAAAGTCCCTGGTTATCCCCAAGCCAAGTTTCCAGGTATGTGTATGCGCTGACAAACAAACACAAGCTCCGTGAGTGCATCTCAACTTATCGTCGTGGTCTTTTAGGCGTTGTCGTCTTCAGGTCAGTCCCCAAGGTCCGAAAACCTTCTGTGATAATGTGATTGTAGCGAGATATACCAAGTAACTGGGCCCGTCGAGCGTTTCGCTGGGCAGATCGCTAGTCATGGATACATAGTGGGTGAGCTCATCTTGCGGCTCGTCAACTGCCAGTGCACTCAACGACACACCTCCAGCCTGCCCGTCGTCCTTCCATGAGTTTGAGGGACCCGAGGCCATCCCGTACGATATCGAAGGTCCGTGCGCCCCATAGGCTAACCACGCCGATCAATCGACTTGACCGATGTCCTCCAAAGGAACCGATAGGGGAAATAAATACAAGGCAAAGCACGGCCGAATTGTGATGGTTGTTCAAAGAGGTCTCATCCCCCCCTCAGGTTGAGAAAGAGGTAGCCGCGTACGATGAGGTTACAATGTCGTTATTTACCGAGCAGGGCTCGCAAACTGATGTTTCCTCGATAGGATGCGACATTGACAATTGACCTGCTCACGTCATTGCCCAACTGCACCGGCAGAATAGCCGGTGAGTAACCCTCTGCACAGAAAAAATAAATAAAGGTCCAGCTGATTGACATGATACGTTACCGCCGCATCCAGCGACGGGGATGTGCCTCGGTGGGCATTTGGTCAGCGACCTTTCATCCCGTGCTCTCACACCTTCGTGCTTGCTTAATATTTTCGATGTCTCCTCAGGCCTTCCGTGTAAGCCCACCACTTGGGTCTCACCACCCTTACTGCTCACTTATATAAAGGCCGCGTTTGATCTGCGCGTCCTATCTGCTGTATGCTTTTTCGCCACCGATATCCATGGCGCAACGCTTGGCAAGGGAGGCGATGACTCCCTGGCGAGGGTACGCGCCGGGGAGCTCACTGGGAAAGGCGAGCTGGTGGTACGGCCCAATATAGCTCTGTCGAGACATCGTACGACTCATCGATGGACTACAGATGATATTTGGAAAACAGGTGAACAATGCCGTTTTCTTTGCACCCGCATTTGGGAATGCGAGAATCGTTTGCAGGACACCCACGTTCCGCGTGCCGGTAGGGATCTCATTCGCAAAACGCTTGAAGATGCTAGTATTCCTGTCTCTGTCCGTTCTTCCCCCTCTTGCACGTGCCGCCGTTAACGTCGTATCAGTTTCTGGAAGTGCAAGCCCAACACGCCTTCATTCGTGACGAAAGTTCTAAAGGCAGATGGGACGCGGCCTTGACGCGTTCGCTTTTCACCTTCATGATGGAGGTATTTGAGCGCACAGTAGGGAGAGGTCTTGGCCCCATGGTCGAGGGTAGCAAGGGAGTTGAGCACGTCTGTTAGGTTAGATCGTCCGTACACCTATCCTGTCCTTGACCCATCTTTCAAATATCTTCACCAAAATGGGCCCAATTGAAAAAGGGACCTGGAGGCGCCTTGTTGGGGAAAAGGCAACGCTGGCTGATGGATGCCGTGTCTAAGCTTTAATCAGCAAATGGGAACATCTGTATCACGAACGTGCGATGCTGAGTTTGAATTCGAGCCTTTTTTGGACTGTGACAGGGTGTGACTTGTGACTGGCCGAAGGATGGTCCGGGTGCGGCCGAAGGATGGGTCAGGGACAGTATATGTCTGTATGTCAACTGGCCACTATGGCAGCATGCAACCTCCGAGCGTATCCGAGAACAAGTGTTCAAAGCGATACAACGACAACATTATCATTCCTTCTGTTTGAATATCAGAACAATACCGCAAGCTATGGATACACGACGACCTGAAGCCCCTCAAGATGACCCAGCGTCGTAAATCGTCGTAAATCGTGCGTACAGAATTGTCATGACAGCTGAACAATGATGTGTGGTATGCCTAGCGCACGGTAGAAAAGGAAAAAAAAAATGCGTGAAGAACAAAAGGGCAGTGTACATCTACATTTACTTCTTCTTGGCAGCCTTCTCCGCGGACTTCGTGACTAAAAAGAGAAATTGTTAGCTCAGGCGTCGTGAGCACGCCAACTAGATTCAACTTACCCTTGCCACCCTTCTCAGTCTTCTCCACAGACTTAATGACACCGACAGCAACAGTTTGCCTCATGTCACGGACTGCGAAGCGACCAAGAGGTGGATACTCAGAGTATGACTCCACACACATTGGCTTGCTGGGGACAAGCTTGACAATACAGGCATCACCAGACTTGACGAACTTGGGGGACTGCTCAATAGCCTTGCCCGTCCGGCGATCGATCTTCTCAAGGAGCTCAGAGAATTTACAAGCGATGTGGGCGGTGTGGCAATCAAGGACAGGAGCGTAGCCGGCACCAATTTGACCGGGGTGGTTAAGAACAATGACCTGAGCGTTGAAAGACGCAGCCTCCTTGGCAGGATCGTTCTTCGAGTCAGATGCGACGTTACCACGGCGGATATCTTTGACAGACACGTTCCTAAAAAAAATTTGAATCCTCATATCATGCGGCGGACCCATACGAAGACATACTTCACGTTGAAACCAACGTTGTCGCCAGGAACACCTTGCTCAAGCTGCTCATGATGCATTTCGACCGACTTGACTTCAGTGGTGACGTTCGAGGGAGCGAACGAGACAACCATTCCGGCCTTGATGATACCTGTCTCGACACGTCCAACAGGGACAGTACCGATACCACCAATTTTGTAGACATCCTGAAGGGGGAGACGGAGTGGCTTATCAGAGGGCCGTACTGGAGGCTCAATGGCGTCAATGGCATCGAGGAGGGTCTTGCCCTTGACGACACCACCCTTAGTCTCCTTGGTCCAGCCCTTATACCATGGCATGCTGTAACAGGGGGTTAAGTTGAGTGTTCCTCAGCTAATAGCAGTACTCTGCGCACTTGCTAGATTCCTCCAGCATGTTATCACCATGCCAGCCAGAGATGGGCACGAATGCCACAGCCTTCGGGTTATAGCCAACCTTTTTGATAAAAGTGGAAGTCTCTTTCACGATTTCATTGAAGCGGTCCTCGCTCCACTGGGATAATTGTTCGAAAAAAAATAGATGTATAAAATATTGAAACAGACCTTGGTCGTGTCCATTTTGTTGACGGCAACAATCAGCTGACGGACACCGAGGGTGAAAGCCAAGAGGGCGTGCTCGCGGGTCTGACCATCTTTGGAAATGCCAGCTTCGAATTCACCGGTACCACTTGCGATGATGAGAATAGCGCAGTCGGCCTGGGAGGTGCCCGTAATCATGTTCTTGATGAAATCACGGTGACCAGGGGCGTCAATGACCTGAGATCGCAGATCAGCGATCCTAATCAAGATAAGGGCATCTGATTGCACCCACAGTGACCATGTATTTGGGGGTCTCGAACTTCCAGAGGGCGATATCGATGGTAATACCGCGCTCACGCTCAGCCTTTAGCTTGTCAAGCACCCAGGCTAGGAGAGAACAGCGTCAATGGGGCATGGTACAAGCGAACGTAACCGCCTTTAACTAACCATATTTGAACGAGCCCTTGCCGAGCTCAGCAGCCTCCTTCTCGAATTTCTCGATTGTACGCTTATCGATACCACCGCACTTGTAGATCAAGTGACCGGTGGTTGTAGATTTGCCGGAATCGACATGGCCGATAACTGGACATAGAAGTCAACAACTGGTACGAGCGATCATAGGGTAGTAGACTGGCGCACCGACGACGTTAACATGAATTTTCTCCTTGCCCATTTTTTAGATCTGAAGAAACAGGTTGTGAAATCAGCGACCGTCGATGTCATTGCGTACGGTATCAAGGTGATTGAGAGAAAGATCTTCATCTTATCGCACTCTGCACAATCCACCAGAGTCTCAAAGTACGAGACGAGAACTAACTTATTCCGAAAATTCTATGAAGTGAACACTTACAGAAAAGCACGTTAGAGTGGCGAAAGGGGCGAGAGAAAAGGAGGTGACAAGGGATTGGGGGGAAAGCAAACGAATCAGTCTGCCCAAAAGAATGGGCGTAGATATATATGCGCGGCGCCGCGCGAAATTTTTCTTGATCGATTGGTCCGGATCCGATAAACCTTTCTTGACTCCGCACCGGCCGGAGGCGCCGCACACCTTTAGGTAAAAAGGGAAAGCTTGATTCCATTCCTAATACAATATACAACTATCATTGGTATGCGCTTTTGCTCGTAAGCTACGGCTATGATATGCAAAGGGCATAGTGTCGATAGGGGAATTGCGATGTATACAACATTGGGGCGATGGGAATGATATTTAGTGATACGTAAACAGATAGAAGGCAATGACTTCATTCGTTTCGCCCGCAAGGTATCGGACACAAGGTGGTCAGCGCTACAAGGGTAAAGTTGCCCAGTCGGCACACAACAGGGAAAACCGTGGGAGCCACCAATCTATTCTGGGTTACAATTCTTCTATGCCCCAGCCCCCTCTTCCTGATAGAAAGCGAGATTCCTGAATCTTGTCAAAAGTCGGTCGCGCACTGACTTCAAGCTGCAAACAAGCACGGACAAGTGACGCCGCGTCCCCAAGGGCGCCACCACCATCGGGCTCTTCGCCTTCGGTCTCATGCCCCTCCAGACAGCGTTCATCAAGGGCAATGGAAGCGTTTGAGAGGGGTGACGAAAGCCCTTCTTGAGCTTCTGCGGCAGTGGTGAATGGGCATTCCCCAACGAGCATCACATATGCCACGACGCCAAAGGCCCAGACGTCCTGTTCTGGGCCTTGGTACTTCTCACCCCGCAAAATCTCAGGACCAGCATAGTCCAGGCTACAGTTTAACTATGAATGACCGACACGTAAATATGGAACTGCACGTACGTTCCGCTAAAGGTGTCCCAACCACCCTTCTTGACAAGGCCGGAACTGCCAAAGTCGATCAAGATGCACCTTCCGCGAGGCCCAAGGATGACGTTCTCATCCTTAATGTCTCGATGCACTTTTCCAGAATGTTAGAACAGTCTCATCAAAATGTCATGCAGAGAATACCTATTCCTTTTGAATGCAGGAAACTCATGGCGTCCGCGATCTGCCCAAGATAGGTACGTACTGAGCTTGGTGGGAGGCCGTTCGGGTAGCTCTCCACCAGGTCAAATAGGTCAGAGGGTGGAATGGGTGAATTTGGTGCCGGTTCGGGGATGGTGGAGGGTAGCACGAGATAGTAATAGTGATTGTCTTCAAAGAAATCTAGAAGCGGACAAATATTGGGATGACCTTTCACCACCTTTCCCTCGACCCATTCGAAATTGCCGACTCCTGGTTGGGAGGAAGACGAATCAGCGAAGGGTAACCGGGAAGGATCCCAAGGCCGAGGTGGGGGTAAGATGTAAGACGTGTTGGAGATTGCAGACATGACATAGATCTCTATAGGGATTGTTCCGTGCTTTGGATGTTTTTTCCAACAATCGGCCAAAATTCGGGATTTGATGACTTGCTTGATTACGAGCGGAGGCTATAGAAGGTCTTATTGACGCATGGTCAGCAGAGCACGCATGACATCACTTACCCCGAGCTTTCCATCCTCTTTCATCTCCCTTGCCTTCTTCACTAGACCATAGGCACCGCGACCTATTTCTCCCTGAATAACAAACTCCGATATCCTACGCTCGCTCGAGGCTTGAGCGACAATTGTGGATGATGGCGTTGGTGGACGGGTACTGAGGTCAAGGCTGAGCAAGCTTGCGGTGCTGCCCGACCGAATAAGTTTTTGAGGAGCCACTGGGGGTGGTGAAGGAGGTTCGATGGGGGCAATGGAGAGGCGCCCGGCTATCAAAGATACGCGCTGCTGGGATGATCGACGTCGAGGTCGAGGAGAAGTGGGAGAGCGAAAAGGCCGAGGGGGTGCACTTATATTAGGGGAGAATAGTGAAGAATGGGATGGCGTCAGAGGTCTATGCGAGACAGAGGGAGACTCGGTCGGAGAAAGCGAGAGGGGCTCAGTGGTGAATCGAGAAATCTGGGTCTGTAGAGACAGAGGAGTAGACGGGGTGAGGATGGTGGCTGGGTATAGTGTATCAGAGTCTGTAGAGTTTGTAAATGTGACAGAGTACGCAGGCGATCGTGGGCGGATGAAACTCGGGGTTGAGATGACAGAATCGTCTAATTCAGTGTCGCCTGGGGCGTCGGATAGTCCTTTCTGATCCTCCTCTTCCTCAGCAGCCCAGTTGAACCCGCGGCCAATAGAGGTGACACCCCAGCTGTTTCCGACGCTGACAGCCCGGTTGAAGGCAAGTTTTGCTGGAGGCGCACCCCAGCTGTCGTCGTCAAACGTAATATCGACAGCTGAGGATGCCGTGAGCATAGAATCACTGCGCTGCGTGTGGGGCCGAAGAAGGCAAAATAACTCGAGTCGGAAATTGAGAACAGTGATAGAATCGCGGAAACCTGAAATGTCAAGATGAAGGGGAAGTGGAGGCCTGGGGCCTCCGGACTGCGAGCCAGCTGAGAAATTTCGAAGATCAGAGATGCTCTCACGGGACACTCCACTGCCTCCACACACGTGCCACCACACTATTTTTCTGTAAATCGAATGAAAAATCTAGTGCAAATTTTACAGGGGTATACACATTCTAGGGACCTCATTGACGGTGGGTGCCTTCAATTATTCATCCGGAACCGGTAACGGAACAGAATGGCCCATGCCCACCACACAACCTAATCAACCAGTAGGGCCTTGTTGATAAGTGTTTACCTTCCCAAAGTGGTAGTGTCTGCCGCACGGTCACATCAACGAGAACACTCCCTTCAACCTCTGTAAGATCGTAAGTATATTTTCTCTGGCAGCGCTACTTCCCATGGGCGATATTTGGAGGGTTCTACCGTATATGTTGGGCATTAGCATACGCGATGGAGGAATTTAGGATGGATGGGTGGATTCTCTATTGGATGACAACGTGCCAGCCACAACCTTCTATCTCACTGGCCCTTGGCATCGTTCATGACTGAATCTGTTATTCTTACGTGCCCATCGCACAGCTTACCATGGCCGTCAAGACGCCAATCGTCAAAAAACGCACCAAGCCATTCAAGTACGCGCCTAGATTGCCACTTACTATGAGGATCAGAGACTTATGCTTTACCACTCGCAGGCGTCACCAGTCTGACCGCTACAAGAGCGTCAAGGAGGCATGGAGGAAACCTAAGGGCATTGATAACAGGGTGAGACGTAGATTCAAGGGCCAGCTCCCTATGCCTACAGTATGTGAATCTGCCTTGCCTACGGTAGTCTACTCACGCCCAACAAAGATTGGCTATGGCAGCAACAAGAAGACGCGCCACCTACTTCCCAATGGCCTCAAGAAGTTCTTGGTGAATAATGTCCGGGAACTCGAGTTGCTCCTTATGCACAACAAAAGCTACGCTGCGGAGATCGCACACAATGTCAGCAGTCGAAATCGGGTAGTCATTTTGGAAAGGTGATTCCTGAGCCCGTTCATTCCTTTCCGAATTGCGACTGACACTACGGCTATATCCAGAGCCAAGGCGCTAGGTCTCAAAGTGACCAATCCTACCGCACGCCTCCGTTCAGAAGAGTAGATGGATGCCAAGATTTCACTGTTGCTCGACGCTATCCATGTATTATGACATTCAGTGGCATTACATATGCTAGTAGTACGTTGCATTGTGATATTGGTGGGATCAAGTCGCGAACGCCCAGCGCCGAATGCTGCTTCAGCATGATAACTGGATCACAACCACCGACGCCTTGTAGCGCATAGAACACATATCCCTAGTTTCGTATTCTCTGGCTGCCCTGCCCTCCACGGAGTGGCCATTCGATAATCCTCGAGAGGAGAGTACCGGACAGAGTACTATAACTCACTGCAACAACATCCGCCGTTGACAAATTGTCTCTGATGGAGCATGTAATGGATTGAGTGTGGCAGTATGGACATGAGAAATTGAGTAATTACTGTAATTACGGGAAACCCCCGGAGTTTGCCGCATAAGCACCCGAACCTTGTTGAGGGACCGGGCATTATCGGCCACCGCTCAAACACAAGTCCAAGTCGTCAGGATTGACTACGGGTGAGCTCAATGTCTCGTCTACGATGCTTTCAGTGGTGTTGGCAGCTGTTCTGGCCATTATGATGATGTTTCTCTGGGGCTGGTTTTGAGTCAGCTGGATGGATGTTTTTGAGGAGAAGTGGATGACACGGTGCTGACACTGATTCGACAGCACACAGCATGGGTGCGTATAAGTATATCGGTGAATTATACAAGAAAAAGCAGTCGGACGTCCTTCGTTTCTTGCTTCGTGTTCGGTATGCTGCCGTTTTGCCTGTTGTTCGACGTACTCTGACCGCGAATATGGAACAGCTGCTGGGAGTACCGACAGCTGAACGTCATCCACCGGGCTTCGCGCCCATCGCGTCCTGACAAGGCTCGCCGGCTTGGGTACAAAGCAAAACAAGGATACGTCATCTATCGTGTGCGCGTACGCCGTGGTAACCGCAAGAAGCATGTCCCCAAGGGTGTGTGTTATTCACCCTGGGCCTTCGAGCTTCCCTGATTTTTGTTTCGTTTGTCCAGGCGCGACATATGGCAAACCTGTTCATCAGGGTGTCAATCATCTCAAGTTTCAGCGCGGTCTGCGGAGCGTTGCAGAAGAACGCGTTGGACGCCGCTGTGGCAATTTGCGTGTCTTGAACTCGTACTGGATTAACCAGGATGGTGTGTACAAGTATTATGAGGTTATACTCGTCGATCCCAGCCACAAGGCGGTAAGCATTGCGTCCATATTATACACCTCTTGACTCACGGTGACCAGATTCGCCGAGACCCTCGAATCAACTGGATTACTAAGCCTGTTCACAAGCGACGGGAAGTTCGCGGCCTCACGAGCGTTGGAAAACAGGTTCGTGACCAACACAAGTCATTGACACGTGTTCTTATACTTATACAACTTTACCAGAACCGTGGTATCGGCAAGGGTCACAGATACAACAACACGCCTCGCGTGGCCACTTGGAAGAGGCACAACACCCTCAGCCTTCGCCGCTACCGATGACCATATTCCTCTATTATGCACGCTTGTCTACACCGTACACGTACACATTCATGTTGTATGCGCCCAAAAATGTCAGACATAAGGATCCCCTGAACCTTCTTCTATATTGGGTTATCTCTTTTGATTCCGCAGCTGCATTGAAACAACGTTTATCAACACGTGTTGGTTCGTTCATACCTCACCCAAAAGATCCAGCAGTTCTGCACCCGGAATGCTTGGGCAGGCCCCTTCAGATAATTTCATGCCATGCAGGGCCGGTTTCCTCGAGTTGAACTAGTCCTATACGTAATAATAAGAAGGATTCTGTAGTAGAACTTGAGAACTCTCAGCTCTCAGATAAATTTTAGCGGTACGGAGCTACGGAGCGCGCACTTAATATGCAAACCAACATACTCCACCCGGTTAACTCTTCTTACCCTCTCTACATCTACCACGACTAAAATGTTTTACGATCGCCATTTGATGATATCGGCTCTTGCAATCCTAACTAAAGCTGTTAGTGCCATTAGCACCCCGAACCGCAATGAATCGGGCCATAGAGTGTTGTTGCCGCAAAACGTGCCATACTTGCGCAGGGATACGAACAGTAGTAGTGTTCTCAATAATACCACCAGCAACATTACCTCGAGTTCCCAAAAATTCTTATGGGTCATCCAGGATACCTATGACGCATCTAACTTTTTTCAGTGAGTCTGGCGTCAGTCTGAAGTCCAAAATGGGGGTCTACAGCTGTCACGGTCTCGGTCAGGTCCTTTTCTTTCTATACCGGCGATGACCCTACACAGTATGTCCTTTACTCAATTAGCGCGCCCGAGCTGACCTCCTCCTAGTGGAACCGTCAAGTACGCGACGATTTGTGTTCTAATCCCCCAGTCCCGGTGGTTCTGAGCTCGCCCTATAGATATGTAGATAACGCAACAGCATCTGTCCACAATCTCTCGTACATTTCCTGGGATGGAAAGGTCGTGATGAAGGGGGATGACACAACTACACTGCAGCCAGGACAGTACCGGGAGAGGTACGGACGCGCATCATGGTCTAGATACTGCTCAACTGACCATGAGTCAGCGTGCGAGTTTCAAGTAAAACAGTGTATAACACGGGCCTCTTCATTCTAGACATAAACCGTGCGCCCTGGGGTTGTGGTACGTTTTGTGTTCCATTCACAGGGATGATCAACCACAGCTCTGCATCACCAGGCGTATGGCCAGCGTTTTGGACACTTGGGGATGGTGTTTGGCCGAATGTGAGCTACTCCTCGTAGTCTCTGAGTTTGTTCCTCATGTCCTCTTACAGAGCGGGGAGATCGACGTAATCGAAGGGGTACACGACAACGAACACAACCAAGTGACTTGGCATACCAGCGCAGGTCATCTTTAACGTATAGCCGTTTTCGAGGGGATATTGATGTGATACTAGGATGCACGCTTACGCCATCGACTAACTTCACTGGCACGGTCGCGGTGAGTAACCTATCCACGCTTTCGGCCATCTTCTTCACCGGTATCAGAGCAACCAAACGAACCCCAGCTGTGAGAGCAGTGGCACCTTACCTGGATGTGGCGTCATTGAATGGAGTCAAGCATCATATGGGCCCACGTTTGATGCCCAAGGCGGTGGTGTGTTTGCAATGAAATGGGATCAAGACGGGATATCAGTGTGTGAGTTGGCCACTGCGGTGACGGTGACGGTATCCTGTTTCTTGCTGATCTGTCCGCTGAAGGGAATTTCTATCGTGTCGCCATACCTGACGATATCCTCTCTGGGACCCCTAATCCTGCCAACTGGCCGAAGCCCACTGCTACTCTGGAGCCCGCAGGTTGCGATCCTTTGAAGTATTTCAAGAACCATTCTATCATATTTGGTGAGCCCTCTTCTATTTCTTACTGGGCGATAGGGGACTGACGTTATCAAAAGACATCACGTTCTGCGGTGTGTACAGGCAGCTGAGTATGCAAGTCAGAAACTCATCTCAATCTATATATTCCAGGTGACTGGGCTGGTAACTCGTATGCAACATCGGGCTGTCCAGGTACATGTGCCGACCGGATCTTAAACCCGTCTAATTTTGTGGTATGACGTGATTCACCATCTTACTGTCGTGCTCAACATTGCTACCTAGAACGCGTCCTGGAACATTAATTGGCTCAAGGTATACCGCCGCCAAAATGTTGTCGGAGTTGTAAGTGCGGGCACCCCCTCCCCAGTCCTGCAATTGCGCCTTCCATTGTTGACGGCCATCGCTGCGATGGCCATTTTTGGCCTTGTTATGTTATAATGTTTTCTGCTGTCGCATAGGAATCACGAGCGTTTTTAGACAACAGACTAGGATTCTACATCTTGTATTACGTCTGCTTAGTGCTTACAGCTTCATCTTCCATATTCTGTCCTGTATTGACACGCCAGGTGCAAATACATTTTCCGCAACGGGCTCCCCAAAGCTGGCTCTCATCGGGGTGACACTGACCCATCCCTTTTCAACGGCCCAAGCATCCGAACCCTCCGGCAGGGAGGATGGTGGAGGGTTAATCAAACCTGTCAAGTCTGGGGAGAATTTGAATAGGAAGCCCCCGATCTTCTTTGGGGAGACGTGCTCCTCAGCTTCTTCAGAGAGTGTCTGTGTTAATGTAGCTTTCGTTGAGTCCGATCCCGTCTGTGAAAGGGCTTGCTCCAGTTCTGCCGGCCGACTTGGGGAGTATGCCTGGAATAACCGGTGGTACGTACTCCGCCAAACACGAGTCCAAATGATAGGGAGCCCATCCTCGCTCAATAGTCCCCGAATCATGGGAATGTTTATACTGTAGAGGTCAACTTCGCCATTTCGCAGGCCACCTTCGTCCCTGCCCCAGTTTTCCCAAAGGTGGTGAATAATCTTTGCGGCAAGGGCATGCGCGGGGTCGAAAAGGATTTGCGGCGTGGGCCGTTCCATTGTTCCATAGGACAGGGCGATGCTGCGGGTTTGGGAGAGAGAGGAAGACAAGGCTGCGCCGAGTGTGCCGGAAGATAAAGCAAATGCGGCTGTGAAGAACGCACGCCTGGTTATTGGGACGAAACCGCGGCTGCACTCATTGCACGATGGCCGAACTCACAGGACGTATTCCTTCCGAGATTGGGTCCGGACAACTACACATGTGCGGATGGGTGAACGGGTGCCCTTTAGCGTCGTACAGGAGAAAAAGCAAGCCATCGAGCCGCGACATACCACAAGGTCAATCTCGCCGGGATATAAATTGTGCAGCGCGATATTGGCGCACGACGCTGGGGTCTGTCGATTGCTCTAATGACGCAGGTGATACTCGAGTTACTGGGACTCACCCCATCCAAGAGGATCCATTCACCGATCTCCCCCTCTTTAAGGGCTCGTGGCGAGTCCGTAGTCTCGCCCAGTCCATCTTGGGATTTACAGCTTAATTCATGACAGAACCTCAGATTCGCGTGTGCGGCAATCTCTTACCAGGATCCCGGGGATAGTAGAAACACCCGCGGACGATGTCCTTGATGTGGTAAGCCTTGCCTGTCTCGACGATGAGAAATTCCAACGAGGGTTGAATGCTGGGCAAGTTACGAACCAATCCAAGACTTTTGCGAGCTAGGAATCACGACTCTAACATCCCAGCCTATATTTACGGACGCAGGTGAGTTTGGCCTTGATTATAATACGGCAGGATATACAAACCGAATGTCCTGGTAAGGTGCTTGTACAAGCCGAAAATGTACGGGGACTCGGTATCAGGAGGGCCATCGTCGTTCTACGTATTTATTAACGCACTGGGATTGCACGGTCAGGGAAAACTGATCACAGTGAGCAAGACAGTCAGCCGTTTCGACGCCATGGTAGATCGGTCAGAGGAGTGCACTATGTCACAGTTCCAAGGGGTGTGCATGTGACTTGTTATAGAGTATTACTAGTAGGCAGTAGTGCACAATGAAGAGGAGGGACTCCGAGTCCGAGGAAGTGTCACAACTTAGACAACTTGAATTATTGACAAAGCTGAGACTGAGGTTTCCAGCTCAGTTGCCCACCCCTTATATACTGTACAAGAGAGCCACTACTATAGTACTGGGAGACTACATGCTACTACCACTAATACTACTAGTACTAGTCAGTGTCGGAAAAATCGAAAATAGCATATATGCGGTGATATCCTCATATAAGTGCATCAGCTTTTTTGGTACCTGACATGTTTCAGAAATTCCTAATATCTTGGTTATCAGGTTTACTAGTCATGATGATCACCATTGATATGCATGATAGGCGTGATCACTACTGATAAGTTTGACAAGTGTGATAAGTAGTGATAAGTATGACACGCATGATAACTATGACGCGTGTGATAATCATGACATATGTGATAATTGTGGTAATTATGCCACGCCACCCGAAGGAGTAGTTATACGGCCTTATAATTTCCTGACGCTTCGGCCTACAAGTACTGATCAGTGCTTATAAGACCATCAGCTGCCGTTAGCTGGCCATCAGCTGGCCGCAAGTACTGATATGCTTTTTTGGATTTTTCCGACATCCTTTTTATGAGTCAACTGACACTGGCACTAAGTTGCCAGTACTGTACCAAGGAAAGTGTAACACACTACACACGCCCAGTACAAAAAGTAGACTACGGGTTCTATCATGTCCTTATCAGATGAACTTCACGTCACATGCTAAAAAGTATAAGAGAAGACAAGCCCTTGGACGTGCGAGAACGAAGACCATGAGAGTACTCAATAAATACATGAACTGTGATACTCTTGTCTCCAACTTCTCCAGATACTTGGTCCAAGTTATTTTTCACATCTCCAATGCTCTTTTAGCCATCTCCAAGGCGCCATCTTTGGTGTTGTTTCCACCAATAAAGCCGGACACGTGCACAAAGATACAACCCTCAATGCCCGAGATGCACGAAAGGTCCTCATCTCTGACACCTCGCCAAGGTTCTGGCAACGCTTTGCGACTCTCAAAGCTTGCCGGAGAGACCGGGACGGCTTGTACTCGCCAATTACCACCAGTCTCGTCCGGATAGACGATATAGAAGGGTAGGGTATGTGCTGGCACGGACAGCTCTTCCTCAAGCCCAAACAGATGCTCCTACTTGACGGTGAGCCCCGCGGACCGTGAGGAAAACGAAGTTCCACGTACCTTCCACGGAGCATATTGATTGAACACGATAATGCGGCCGCTAGGATCTACGCTCGTGCGTTGTGATAGCCCAGCAAGAACGATATCGCGAGCTGGGAGCCACGACCTGCCGTAGTAATTTAGGCGACCAAGAAATTCCTCCCCAGCTAACTGTGAGGCCTTTGAAAATTGGGCCTAGAAGACAAATGAGCGATGCGAAGGCGGGTAAGAGAATAACAATACATCGACTGTTTGCGAATCAACAGGTTCATTCCATGCTGGATTAAGCCAGCCTACACGACTGGAAAGATCCGTGCAGTTCCGATATTTGGCCTGAATATCGCTAGGATATTGTGATACACCATTGTCGATTCCATCGAGTGCTTCGATAAACTCCTGAGATGCGTTGGGCATGGGCGTGGTGCTGCGGTATATAGGGGGAGGGTACTTACTTTGTACAATTTCAACCAGAGACTGTCGACTTTTGGGTCGTCCGGAGTGAACTGCAACTGGCTGGCAATAATCTCTCGTCCGAAATGTCTGAAGAACGAAATTAGCGAAGCAGTAACGAAGGTGAATCGCCTGACTTGTAGATGAGACCTGCAGAGGATAACTTTGTCGAGAATCCGTGACCGAACACTTCCTCGAAGCCTCGCTGATGGTGGTCAAACCGTTGCTTGCTCTCGTCGTAAACAGCACCGACGTCCACAACAATGTCACAAGTATCAAGAACTTTGGGGTCTCGAGTACGTTTGACGCCTATTCTCCAGCGTCAACTGTGCACTATACAACATTTATTATCGTCAGAAGGACCTGCATCTCGATAAGCCTCTGTGAGTCGTAACATGTACACCGCGAGCGCTTCATCGCAGTGAAAGGTGCCGTTGTGAGTACCAATAATCTTGAGAATAGATGAGGCACCTCGGGTCAACATTGGTGAATTCGAGTCCTGACGATACGCACTTTTGACGTTTTTGGCTTCTTTGCCAGGTGTGAGATATCAGCTGTCGCCATGTAGAAGGACCTTGTGGCTAGCGCTAAACCTGACTGATGTAGTCGTGGCACGACATGCATTTGCACCCGAAACCCTGTAATGTAATGGGATGTAATAACTCGAACACAAAGGTACACGCGAAAGATTCCGTGGCAAAATCAATGTCCATAATGCTGCGATGGTGTCCGCGAACAGGTCAAGTGTCTATCAGGGTATTATGCTTAAAAAAGAGCTACTGTTGTCCATGCATCGGCAACATATGAAGACTATAGTAGGGAAATGAGAGCACCAATGACAACCCCTGCAAAGCCGACAATCATCGCATTCCGCTGCAGTGGTGCAACCCCAGACACATAACCATCTGGCGGACCATATACACCACCCTGTCCAGACTGACCTGGACTCGGAGCGCCCCCATTCCCGTTTCCTCCGCCATTGACATTTGTAGGGGCAGTTGGTAGAGGCCCGGTAGAGGTGGGTTGTGCGGAGGTCGCGTTCGAACTGCTTGTTGCATTGCTACCGCTCGAAGCGGGGGCGTTTGAGGCGGAAGTCAGAGTGATGGGGATAGCAGAAGTAACGGCAATAGTCTCGCGATTTGGTCCAAAGGAAACTCCAACGGCAAATGAGGTGGAAACTTGCGCCACTGCCCCTGCAGAACTAGTTGATGCGGCGCTATTGCTCTGTCACATCGTGGGAAGCAGTGGGAATGAGAGAGGTACAATGAGGTCAAATATTAGATCTCACCTGGGCGAGAGCGCTCATCAAAGTGAATGGTAGAAGAAGGATAGAGTAGAGAAGAAATAAATGCATTGTGATGGTGGTGGTTGGCAGGCAGGCAGCAGGCAAAGCAGGCGAAGGCGAAGCTGCCTGAGCGCGCGTCGCGACACTTGAACGAATGTCTGACAAGTCAGGCTGAGGGGATGCCGCCGCTATCCCCCACACTCATGTCCGTCCCCGAACTGCCTTGCAACTACTACTTAAGCCTTCAAGAATGGACCCTCCTCTTGTTCCCATATCGCTCTATACTATCAATCTCGTCCTCCAGTACATCTCTCCCCCTTCACAACTAGCTAACCCCATTCCTTCAAATTTACTCTCACATTCCCTCCTGCAACGACACGTCCTCCTCGAAATTTCCCCGGCAGACTATTCTTCCTATCTCTCCTGGCCATCTTCAGGTCGTGAGCGCGCCATACAGCACTTGGAATCTCTCCAGATGCCTCTCGACGAGCTGGCCTCAGACTTTCTTGCCGGTTATACAGCCGACTCAGAACATGCCTATGCACACGTCCACGTCAAACCCACCGGGGACGATGGCCTACGTCTCGTCTTTGAATGGGATGGTCAAGACAGCTGGAAATACCATGACTCAAACGTGATGCCGTTCCCTCCCGGGACTCGTTCCTCTCTGAGCGATGCCATCGCTGCCACCGCGACAGTATCAAGCCCTGAATTAAGTGGGACAAAACAGGAAAAAACAGGAGATGATTATGGTGAAAGCGACGACAACGACTATTGGAACTCGTACGGCATGGAAGATGGCAGGGGCATGCAGCTTCTGTCATCTACGAGTAAAGGCGAGACGGATGCAAGTGAAGACGCGTATTGGGCTCGATACGCTTCAGTACAAGGTATAGTTCCTGTGGCGCCTCCGAGACTTAAACACCCATTCTAATCTTGCACTGCTAAAGGTACGGCTGACTCGACTATCCCTTCCCCAGTTCACAAGACGACGCGTAGGCTCCAATCAGTGCCCGTCGCGCAGCACGTTTCTTGCGAAGAGATAATTTCCACCGTTACTGCGGATACCCGTCCCCACCACCGCGACCCAAAAGCGCCTCCCTCTCCGAACACTATAAGGCATCGCTTGACTGCGCTATCTCCACGACCTTTGGATATTAGCCCGCCATCGGATGCCTTTACTGAACCGGACTCCGAAGATATCCCCGGGGCGACAGACGATGACACTGAATCACCGTCGTCCTTCCTTGACCATAAGACCCATTGGGAAAGGGGAACCGTCCAAAGGAGTCGGGAGGAGTGTATCGCATCGTCTACGGTGGCCACCGAAACAGCGAACTCATTCTCACGCCAAGGGATGAACCAGGACGATGATAGCCGCGCCCTCCAGGACGCTGTGCGGGGTCTATTCTGGTTATGGAAGACGACGAGACAGGGATCGAGGTCTTTTCCAGGGGAAACAAAAGAAGCATCGACGGACGAGCTCGACAGGGCTGATTTCCTGCAGCTAGTTGGCAGGGCCATTGCAACACCCAAGTAACACGTCGATGTGATGCAAAACAATCGAAGGCACAGGAACTTGTGTAGTCTGTAAATGATCGTTCCCATGCAAATGTATGAATACCCTGACATAGATGTACGTAACATTGTCGACATGCAAGACGGATGCATTTAGAATAGTGAATTGCTATGGTAGAATAACCACGCCCGTCAGCTTTCAAGACAGCCTGGGTTCCAGGTCTGCACTAATCAAGTACCGGATACGCCTAACAGGTAGGTACCCCGATGTCCCCAGCAAGGGGACCGGGTTATAAACTCTGTTCAGGGATAGTATGGCACGGCGGATGGTGAAGGAGCTTCGAAAGTAGAACTCATTACAGCAATGGCCGCCATGATATCACGAGCATTCTCGCAGGACCCACCTCCATTCAGCGAGATCCCCCCCATCAGCCTGTCTGTGATCGATAGATCGGTTACGCGGCAGTTTCACTGCACCTGCTCTGGGGCCGCACCAGCTCGCGGAATGCGTAGCCGAGCAACTGCGGCGTAGCAATCAGGCATACTGGCAGCGGGCATCGTACCAACTTGAATCTAATCTTGCCATTTACTAGGCGTCACCGCTTCAAACCTGTGCACAGTTCACATGAAGGAGGGCCCACGGGTCGTCTGTAGCCGCATATGAAGTGGCTCCGGGTCCGGGTTTGTGCCACATACTGGCGCCGGCGAAGCCAACACCGGTGAAGGAACATTCAGCACACATGATATACGCCACCGTTGAACGGCAAGAACCTGGGAACCACGATAAGAGGTGGAGCGAGGGGGAACGGGGTCGTAGTGTCTGGGAAATTCGGTGGGATGGGCAAGGACTTCAGTTCGCCTGCCCTGGACGAACTAACTCCCAGGTGATCGCACCCAGCTCCCACGACGCGATTCTTTTTGTGCGAGACAAGACCTATAAGTAGTAGATATGGACTAAAACCGTCCAAAAATTCAGCTAACATTTCCGGGTGGTCCCACAAGTTAAGGCAACAAGGAGCTGTCAGATCCAAAGACACGAGGGAGACTCCTACGCCGGCAAGGACGAGAGTATCTCGCGCCCGGCCAGATGTCAGAATGACTGTGATTAGCTACTGTAGTGCATAGTGCAACAAGGCCACAAGGAACCAGCCTCGGACGTCAGTCCGTGTTCCGAGTCTGTGATGTAGTCAACGCAGCAACGCAGGAGAGGCCGCAAACATCGCCCGTTGCAAAACCGTAACTGATAGAATATTTGAGAGCACCGGGTAGCTGCCGCCTAACTGTGTCAGACCACCTTCACACGAAGTTAATGTACACGAGAAACGAATCACGACCGGCTCCATCAGCGGTGTTCACTGGCAGAACCCGGACTCGGAGGGCCGCCGGGGTACACTCACGGGACGCACTTGTGCTTCATGACAGGCGCCTTCTCTAGTGCTTGTTGAATCGCTCTCTCAAACCACTGCGGGAAACCAAAACCTTCCTGATATCGTGCTAAATATTTGTATCGAAGAGAGCGTCGAGAATGTAGCCCAGTAAACTAGTGAAGTGCCCAACATATCAAAACCGTCCAAACACAACAAACTACTTTCCGGAGGCAAGGGGTTAAAAGGAAGTTGAGGGCTAACTACTTGATCCGTTTGAGCTGTAAACAAATGTGATAAGAAACAGGCAACGGATCAGCGCGTAGCGACGTACCCTCTCCGTGTTTCTGAAGACTCTGTTGTCGAGGCTGACCGTCTTCTCCTCGATACGTTCAATGCGGTTGTTCTGGTTGTCAAGCTCCTGGCCCATAGCCGTTCCTAGCGCCTTGAGCCGCTTCGCCACATCGGAGATTTCATCAAGATTGTCGTCGAGTTCATTTTCCATCTCATCGTCGGATGCAGTAGCTTCAAACTGATAGCGTTTCCTCTGCTCGCGCTGAAGTGCTTGTTGAGCAGCCGTCCTGGAACGCCCTCCGTTCGATCCGACCTGAATTCCCTCCTCTTGTTGGCCGTAAGTCGAAGCTTGATCCAAACGGTTCTGGGTCTCCCGTATGTCCAACATGGCCTTCTCGCGTTCATCCCGTTCTTCCTCGTAGCGCTGTTGTATCTTCGCCTCCTTCGCGGCACGTTTCGCATCCTTGTTAAAGGTGATGACAGGACGGAATATTGATCGGTTCAGCTGCTTGAGTTCATCCGTTTTATCGTCCGCACGTTGGGAGTGGCCTTTGGACACGTCGAGATGGCGTTCAGTGTTAGCAAGTTTCTCTACAGTCGGATTCCATGATAAGTATGAGTCTAGACTCCGCTGCAGCAAGCCTCCGCGTACCAGATTGACTTCCAAGTTTATTAACAGTACTTCGAGCAGTCTCTTCTGCCTCACGTGCCATGCGGAGGGCATTGCGAGTGGAATTGACGCTTTCTTGCTTTATAAACCTTGTCTGTTGCTTGATACCTTCCACGTCCTCGTCATTCTCCTCCCCTGGTGTAGGTTCAGGCAACGTTGGTCCATCGTAAGTGAAACGGCCAGTGGATGCTTTCTCAGGATTGTAGCCAGAGAATAATGCACTTCTGTCGCTTTCGAGATTGCCTTGGCCACGTGAGTAGACGTCGACAGGGTTGTTTCGCTGATAGCGGTCGCGAAATTCCCCATGGGTATCAGCAGACCTGCTGCTGGACAGATCACCAGTCGAGCGAGACTTCGGACTCTCACTCTCGATGGGGGGTATAAGATTTCTTTCCTTGCGTTTGTTGAACCAAGACATGGGTAGGGAAGGGAAAAGGCGATGGCACAGCCAGTCACTGCTTGTGGTTAATTTAAGAGTTACAAAAAAGGAAGTTATTTCCCATCTTCTAATTATTTATTACGTCTTTGTCCGTTTCTCCCTCCCAGTGCCCTTGCTCGGTTTACCAACCACAGTCACACCCTTTCCACTCTTCACGATATTCCGAAGCGCAGCTGATTTTTGTGCCTTAATCGCACCAGCTCCCTTAGGTTTCGCAAATTTGTTCACACTGCTGTCTAGAGCATCCCTGGCTTTCTTTCTCGCCTTCTTCACTTTGTTCCGTGCAGCCCGCTTTTCTTGAGGAGAAAGCTCGTCCCGTGCGCGAAGATCGACAGAAGAGCGTCCATATATCTCCTCTGGGGCCAGCATGCTAGCGACTGTATTGCTAGTGGGCAGAGCAGACTCTAAGCTGGTCGACGCAACATTTGTGATTGTCGAAATCGTCGCCGTGGGCTGAAACAGAATTAATGTGCGCCATGCTGATGTGCTACGGATGCTCACCGCCTTTGGAGTGAAGTGAGCATTAGATAGAGCATCCAGCTTCGAGGAGATCGCCTCCCATGTCCTTGTAATTTCTTCGTGCTCTGCCTTCAGTTTTCCATCACGATCCTCCCCTGCTACACCGCCCGTTTGAGCAGCAGTGTACTCATCTTCATATATCTGAGCCAAGGATTGTTTTGATTTGGTGTCTTGTAGCTCGAAAAATTGGGATGGCAGGAATGGCTTATCGTCTACCGGTCGTTTGCGTACAACATCATCGAAACGGCCTTCAAGAATTCTCGCCTTGATTCTGTCTTCTAGACCTGACACGACTTCTTCCGTGATAACGGGAACCGCCTTCATGACGCGTTCAAACTCGAGATCTTCCTCGAGAAGAGAGTTATGAGGACGAATACGAGAGGTTGCCTCTCCGATCAGTGTCCAGTCCTTTTTGGCGATATTTTCGGCTTCTAAGGCTGCGATTTGCTGTTGAAGGGCGACAAGGCGCTTCTCATGCGTGGACAAACCTGGCAGCCGGACATAAGTATATTGAGTGCGAACACCTGAAGCCGAACATACCATTATTAAGCTCATCTTCATCAGCGAAAAGGTCATCTTGCAGACGCTTGATAGTTTGATGACCATTGCTGAAAGCAAATTTGCCTTCTTCACTGCCGTCGCCGTTCAGTTGACCACCTTGCCCGTCACTACTGAACTCCGCGTCCGAATTCTGGTTGGCCAGGTAACCTCGGGTGTTGCCCTGCTCGTCGTCTTCATCTTCGTCCTCACTTTCGACCCCCTGGCTGTCGTCATCGTCATCACTGGACGCATCGTCCAGAAGTCGCATGGCGGAAACAGGAAGTCCCTTTCCCCTGGGTTTGATGGTCTTAACCTTCACTTGGTCATGAAAACGGACTTTTGAAGGAGCCAAGGCTCCGGTGCGACCTGCACTCTTCTTTCTGGCCCCGCCAGAAGGGGGCGCATCAAAAAAGTCGAAATATTGCGGTTCTAAC
>QLOZ01013714.1:0-12651 GCA_003314065.1 Lactarius sp. MG50
GATGTTCTATTAGCCAAACGTGTCATCAAATTTGAAGAAAAGCACGGCATATGAGAGTGGGCGCACCAAAGATGCGCCAGCCAAGGTTGGTGAGTATGACCTTGGTAATTGCAACTTCCCACTTTCCACCATTCAATACACATTCACAACCAAGAGCCTGCGTGACGATTTGATGACCGAAACATATTCCTGCGCATGCACTCAGGCTGTCGTCAATGTTCTCAGTGCATTATTAGTCTCATACACACCGATGATCTTGATACATGGTTTGTGCACAGCAAGATCAGCTACCCAAGACACAAGCTTATTTGCCCATTCAGCATCCTCGTACGCAGATGCGGCTGAATGGGGTGATGGGGGCGCGATAGATAGAACACTGGCACAGTGCTAGCAGCGGCAGCAGCCTGAGCAGAATGGTGGCTGTGAATCCCGTGAATCCCGTGTTTGCCATGTTTGGTATAGGTTGTTTGTACCAGCGCCACAAGTAAACACTGTACCTGAGTCGAGAAAAATGGATTCTGGTCTATCGATCTGAAAGCAGCTGTAAGCTCAAACTTTGGATATATGCTTTAGTAGACATTCCTATTACAATAGTGGTCTTTTTTCTGCATAAAGTCACAAGGAAAACAAGATCAGGAAAAAGGCCTCCGTCACGACTCACGCAGACCGATGGATGCTGTGTCGGAGCTTTAACCAGCAAACGCGTCACGTAATGCATCAACATCGCGAACACACCGTGCTGAGTTTGAATTCGAGTCTTTTTTGGACCTGTGACAGGGTGTGACTGGTCGAAAGAGCGGTCGAACTAAGGGGTCAAGATAGGATGTGTTATGTAACCGCGTTTGCCGGTTAAAGCCACACGGCATCCATCAACGAGGCCCTTTTTTCAATCTCGTTTTCCTTGCGACTTTATACAGAAAAAAGACCACTATTGTAATAAGAACGTCTACTAGAGCATATACACAAAGTTTGAGCTCAATTGGGCCCATCTTGGTGAAGATATTTGAAGTGGTCGAAAGGTGGGTCCGGTCGATGTGTGGGGTAATAAGGATAGTACACGCGGTGCTCGTCCCCACGATACACCGCAGGCATGATCAACCTTTGAGTAATCTCATTTGTCGTGCCCATCCAGTCTCGTCGAGTGACCGCTTGAGTCTCTACAGGTTCTGAGGCTAGGTTTTGGGGTCCGTGGCATCGCCAGGAAGGATGTAGACCCTGGACGCTCTGCAGGAGGCGGCGCGAAAGACACCCTTTCGCTACATGCTCAAGCACGGGTCCGATCACACCGATTGAGCCGTAAACATAACTCTACTTCACATTGTCTCCTACGCCTGTCTAAAAAAAACTCTGATCCCAACACTGCCCTGTCATCTGAGGTAGCCCGTGCAAATCTCTGAACTCCATCATATAGTCGCAGTCACACCAATGTGTACGATTCTTCAAATAAGGCGGTTGAACCAGTGGCGTCGGGGCAAAAGAGAATAGGTAAACTTACTCATCCGGGCTGGCCACCCAGCCTTCCGATTCGGGAAACATCATACCTATGCCACGCTTGTCAGTGTCCAATCCACCCAAAACGTACACGGAATGTCATACTAAGACGCGCGTAAATTTCTTCAATAAGAACTCGACGGATATAATTCACGACAGGCGTCATTCGACCCACGTTCAGGCCTTTACTTCTAACCGCATAATGCGGAATCCTGCATTATGACGCTCAGTGCATATTACCGCAGCTCAAGCGAGGAAGGGCGTACACGTGCGTGGGTCTGCGAGATTGATCTGCGAGTAGAGAAACGATCCGCTGAGCGCCATCGGATCCAATGCGAGTTTCGAGTTTGCTAATTTTCGTGACAATCTCGTTAACGTGTACTTCCGGTGTATCACGGAAGCCAAGATACTGCGCGACGCCGTAGAAACCCGGCAAAGAGTCGATGCGACCAACGACATAGCGATCCGCATCCTCAACGTGCGCTACAGGGAGGACAAAAACAGTGAGGAAGACACCGAAGCGGGGAAGGGAGGGCCACTGCCGGAGAAATCCTGTGTCGACAGATTTTCATTAGTAGTTGCTCGGTTGGACCTAGAACAGAAAGAATTTGACGGACCGGTGAACGACGGTGGCACCCCAAGCTCATGCGAAACGCCGTGGAAGATTGCAAATATAGGGAGACGGGTCAAGGCACGACGATCCTCCACTTCACCTGCAGAGCCAGGGAGCGAAGGCTTGACGTAATACATAGTGGTGTTTACGTCGGCATCCGAGGACTGCACGATCTCGTTTTCTCCTTGCTTTTCAGACTCCACAAATGGGGCACCAGCGCCTTCAGGCACGATTATCCCATCCAGCTGCCGACGGCTCTTGCGATCAAACTGGTCTTCTAGACCCTAGAATGTGGCTCAGTGTCGTCGGGAAAGAATAAGGAAGAATGTAATACCTTGGCCCAGGTCCAGAATGTCATAAGAATAAGGCTAAAAATGGTGAGAATGTAGATCTTAACTGGGCTGGATAAAGCCTCACAGGACGCAGCCCAATGTGAGAGGGACCCACGCGCCTGCGGGAACCTTCTTCAACGATGCGCCCCAGAAGAGACCTGGCACATCTCAGCACCGATACCGAACGTAGTTATCGATTCAGTCACCATCCAAGAATCCGAAGAAAAGCAAAAACAAAATCCCAACAATTAAAGGAAGCTGCTTGACATAGCGTATCTGAACAGAGATGAGGACGCTTGTAGTAAACATCACTGTCGCTACGGCAAAGCCGTAGGCATTTGTGAGCTGCGTAGCGTTCTTGAAAGCCGCAACGATAACGATTGTTGCTGTCATAACTGGATACCAATTTTTAGGATTGGGTCTGTTGAAGGAAGAGAATGCTCACGAATCCAATTAACGACAGGCATATAAATTTGACCTTGGACCTCGTCCGAGGTATGCACCATACGGAGGCTGAACAATACATGTGAGCCAGGCCTAAGACACGCTTACAAAAAAAAAAAGAAAAAAAAAATCGTGCGTACGGAGGTAGACTACGCATGTTGACGAGTTGTTGTGTCAAAGAAAAGGTCGCCGTGATCATGGCTTGTGAAGCAATAAGGGTTGCGAGGATCGCAAAGACGTAAAGTACCCAAAATAGAGGTCCGTTGTGTTTACCCGGAATCGTGAGGTAAAAGACATTCGGAAGAACGTCCGCTCCATCGACGCTGAGACGTGCACCTTGCCCAAGGTAGGCTAGCACAAGTGACGGATACACATACGACCCGAAAGAAATCTGTACAAAGACGAATGAATCTTGACCCGACCAAAACACCATACACTGACATACCTGAATTGAGAGCATGTTGAACTGTCCAAGGCTATGGGGTATGACGGGCAGAGTAAGCGAATGGCGCCCAAGAGGAAGTGGGTGATTCACTTAGCGAAGAGAGCCTCGCAGCCAGTAATAGCGAGTAAAACACCCGAGAGTGTGTCATAGTTCTTCGTGCGCACAAAATCTGAGAACGACCCAATCAGACAGAGAGTAGTGTGCCAAAAGGATCTGTGACTACACATGATTGCCCGCGACGGATCAAACGCACGAAAGATGCCGGGGAATTTTGTGATGTTATAAACGCCCGTCGTGGCGAGGAGGAGCAACCAGACAAAGGTGACTAGCCAACTTCGTGAGAGGGTGTCGAGAGTACGAAAGAAGGGAAGATTCATACTGGGTGCGAAGGCGAACGACAGACGTGAGGTCCCAAGTGGTTGTGAGAGGAAAAGGACAACTAAGAAGGCCTGACCGGAGTGAGGTTAAAAAAGTAGAGGTAGATGATGCATACTATAGAGATGGGAACCACGTCGTTCGCCACGGACGGTTTGGCTACAGCTATGCTTGTGCTTAGCAGGCTGGTGAAACTGGTTTCATCCGTGACTTACCAATACCTCCCACTGCACTTGTCACCGACACGGCAGCCGTCAGAACGCCGTCTGCCATAGTTAAACTTGTGCCAAGGAGGGACTGGTGTATTGCGTGTCATTTATCCTCCATCAGAGGGAAGAACAAAAAGAAAATACCCAGATCAACGTTGGCCAACGAAAAATCATGGGAGGCCTGACATCTTTTGGTCTCCTCCGTCCAGTCATCAAGGAGCCATGCGTAGGTGTGGTCTCGAAGAATCTCGGAGGATATATCCCCTGATACAAGGCAAACGTCCCACCCTCGCCTGAGAGAAGATACCATATGAGTACCTTCTTGAAGTACACGGGATCTCATGAGTCAAACCTTCATGTGTCCCAAAGTGCAAACAGATGAAAACCTAAATTACATAGCGAATGTTGGTTTTCGGTGGTAAAAGGTGAAAGTTAAAACCTACATATTTACAGAGCGGGAGAAGGGTCAGAGACCAAACGATGGCGCTGATGGCTCCGATGACATCCTCCTTGGGGGGCACGGGACCTGACGTAGACCAGATTCCATTGAGGACATACAAAGGAGACGTCCCGATGTCCGAGTAAATTATGCCTGAGTGACGTGCGTCGTAGTGTGTGTGGAGGAGAAAGGAGGAGAACATACCAATGGTCTGGAAACTGAGGAGAGCGAGGGCCAAGCCGCCGACGCGCACAGGGCGGCGCTTAGGAATGGGGAGATCCTCACAACTTGAAGAAGCTGACATGGATTAAACGCGGATCGAAGCCAGAGCGGACGAGAAGGCCGTTGGGGAATGGGACCCGGCCTGCCCTTTTAAGATTAAGACAGCCGAAGCCAAGCAATAACCTAGGGAATGGCAGATATCCCTCATTATTGATTATTCTTTAACCGACGGGCGTAAGTGCATGTTAAAAGGATTTTAGCCATTGGTCGGTTTTAGCCATTGGTCAGTCATGTTATATCGTTGGTTAGGTAACCCCGTAGATAGTGTTGAATGAAAGACAATGAAAGGCGCTGGCACAAGCAGAGGTAACTTACCGTCAGTGACTATCAGTGATGTCATCAATGCTGGCGTTTATGGTGACGAGACAAGAACGCGACTGGCCCGACGACGAGTTGCGGCCAGATGTCGCGCAGTTCTACTTTTACGCGTCCCCCAGCCCCAAGGGTGGGGAAGGGGAGGCCACAGCCCACCGCTCGCCTGACGTGTCCGATGACGAGCGTTCGACGTACACATATTCATTCGCGCGATCGTCACCATCCCCTGACATGCGCGCCAGCGCTACGATACCGCCTGCGCGTTTAGATGTGCTGAATTCGATCGAGACGGAGCCGGGGGAGACAGGGAGCGCCTGTCACGCTCGAGCCTTCAAGTTGTCGAACGTAGTCGCGAGATGCTCGTGCGTTTTCTGGCGCGCGTCGATGCGCTGTACGGTGGAGACAAGATCCCACCGATGCCCAAGCTAAGGCAGTCGTATTGATACCCATTTGAGACGTTGCCCTGTTGTGTGCTTTTCTGACTAAGGGCCTGTTCGGTAGCTCCGGTTTCGAAACCGGCGCCTGCCAAATCGAACGTCCCGATTTCGAAAACAGCCGATTTGCCGAATTCGGACGTCGATTTGGCATACTCTGCCTTACCTCTTATTTCCGCTGCTGCTACTGCGTTTCTGTCTTTAACCAGCACACTTAGATGCGATCATATTTGATGTCACACGTTGCATAGCTATCGCAGTTATTCCCCGTACATCTCGATTATAGTAACTCGACACTACTCTGAATACCTCTCGTGTAACCCACATCCTCTCGCATCCGTTCACTCCTTTCAATCTCCCACCACATACTCTTATTCCATGTATTTTTTTGTCGCTCCGTGGCCCCAACTACTACTCCATGTTGGCAGTTTCTCCCTTGCCGCCTCCGAGTCGTCGAAACATAACATTCAATCAATCTGTTCAAGTTACACATTTCTTAAGATCACCCGTCTACGGCACCGTCAGGCTATGCGTCTTGACGTCAATTCAGGTGGCTCTGCTTTACGACTACCCAAAATCAGCATTCGCAAATGAGACGCTCAGCTGCCACTCAGCGCCTAGAGGTAGTGGAAAGGGGTGGAAGCAAATTGTACCAGTCCGGCGAGGTGGGAACGAGTAACTTTGCCTTGGAAGGCTGGGTTACTGGATTGCTAGGCATTGTGACACGCGGTGCGGCGTCGAACTCGCCAAGTTTGTCTCCGCGCTCCCCATACCCGCTCCCCTATCATCACGGTCGCAGCAAGTTCCACTCATTGTCCTGTCTCGATGGGATAGACGGTGATCCATCTACGGCTGTTACTGACGAGCCCTTACCCTCGACCCCGTCGCGTCACCAGCGTTATTCCGTTCCAGACGTCGTCTACAAGCACGGTCCCCGTTTTCCTTCGTCGCTGCTCCATGGCGGTATGACGATGCACGGCGCGCGCGCGCGCTTCGTCTCCCTTCCTGCTGTCATCTCCTCATTTCCCAAGATTGACACTGAATGTGACCGCCTCGAGTGTGCATGTGGCCGCGCGCCCATGGCGCTCCTGCGCATCCGCGATGACCCCCCGCCGAGCTCTCCGCACCAGCCCCGCGGGGATGGCCCGCCGCCGACCCTCGCCCCCAAGTGGGCCCACTGGGCGCTCGTGCTCCGCATCAAGCGCGCGCTGCGCAGGGACGGTAAGGACATCCGCGACTACGTGGAGGCTGCACAGATTGACGAACTGTACCATCGCGACGTCGAGGGGCGCGCCCGGAGAGAGCGGGAGCGTGGTCGCATGGCCCATATGCGCGCTGGCCAGGAGCCATCTGACTTTGACGAGAGCACTGCGCGTTTTTATTCTTTGGCTTGTTGACTTGCCGTGCCGATGGTCTGGCGCTCTGCTGGCAAGATATTTTTGGCGTCCCGCTGAACAAGTACGTGCTCCGTGCACCCGCAACTGCTATTCTAGGCGGATACAGGCATGACCCGCCGCTCGTTGTCTTTCTCTGCGTTGAAGAGCTGTACCGTACAGGTGAGCACTAATCTGTGGCGCGGTCATCGCCTTACCAGAGACCTTTCTTCAAGGCACTTACAAGAGCAGCCCCTTCCGCGATCTCTCCAATCGTCGGCGCCATCACGAGCTGATTACTTTGTTCGATACCCCACCCTTTGGCAAGGGTATGAGCCTGTGCGCGGAATCCACACCAGATATCTGTGCGCTCTTCCTCACTCAGAGATTTATGCCATGCTGCTCGATGTTAGATCTCCCCCACCCTCATTGACAGTGCCCGTGCTCCCTCGGGTCTCTGTAATCTCAAGAGGAACCCGGGCTCAGAAGTATTGTGTAGACGTCGATGCCTTTCAAGGACACGGCATGTCAACATTCTCATGGAACAGATTTGCACTTTTTTTCTTTATCTCTCATGACTGCTAGGGGCGTGACCAGATAATACACTCTTTTCTGTCAATATCAACCAGATATTCGATGAGAGGTGGTGATCTGCGCTTTAGCCAAACTGAAATGTATGCCTAATGTTAGACTGGCAATCGGGTGGGGCCAAAGCATAGATTCAAGAGGACCTGCAGTGGGCCCGACGAAATGCGGGAATGATCCTATTCTAACATAACTAATGGTTTGACGTACCAAGGTTCAATACTTATGTCTGTCCCTGAGGCTTTTAGCTCTGCTCCTGCAATGCGCGCCGCACAACAATCATCTCTTCCGCACTGGACTGCCCAACGAGCACCTTGAACCTATACGAATCACGCGCTGCGCCCTCTCAAATAAATGAGGTGACATGCGCCTACAAAAGGGTCCTATCAGCAGGGGGAGGTGGGGAGATACCATCTATAGAGGCCTCATGCGAAGGTCAATCCGTGAGACTGGTCATTTCGTAGATCCTCATCGTCGTTGTTTGCACTCATGTCGTCATCAAACGACGGCCCCCCCCCCACGCCTATCATGTCTGCTTTAAAAACGAAAATCTGTCGTCCTCTCTTCATCAGACCAATCTGAGTCCTTTCGGAAGGCAAACATAGCCAATCAATTGCCACAGAGGCAAAGGCCAGAACTTACGCTATCATCAGACCCGGATTGAGGGGAGCAGTGCGCGCTGCCAGGGTCGCAGTCTGTCCATTTGTTTGGAATTCGTGTAGTAGGAGCTTGAGCGCCTTGACCGGGAACGTCACTCTGGTAAACTGAGGCAGCTCTACACCACGATATTAGCACAGCACCCTCAAGTCTCCTGGTGACCCACTTACCAACTCTCATCTTCGAACGGATCATGATTGCTACCAGGTTCATCAGATGACTCGTGCATGCATCTGAAAGAGGACGTGAGCTCACTATTTTTGTGATGATAGTGCCCCCTTTGACTACGACGGCTTGCAAGGAGGGTCGCCCCGTGTGCAACAGGGTACACAGCGCGAGAGCATTGATCCATGTAGGCCAAAAGCCTTGAAAAGTCGCCGCGTTCGCATATGTTTAGCAGCACAGCCAAAGGCTTTCTCAAGGAACGGAATAGACTACGCAGCAGCGGGTGGCGATGAGTGGACCACGAAAACTGAAAAGGGTAGAAGGGCGAAAGAAGGGACGTACACTGCCTTCGCGGACGCGCATTGGCTCGGCACCCTACTCATCTGAATGGCGTGCTCGAGCTCGAGGAACCATGGGTGCGTCAGATCGCCGAGTCACCAATCGGCCGTGTGATCTATATTCACCTACGATATCGTGTCAAACGCAACACACCACGTTGTTACCACTAGCGTCAGCAGCCTCAGGTCAGGGAAAGGGTGAAGTATACTTTGATTATGTTGGCGGAGCACAGGGCATCGAACGACTTGCGTAGGTGCTGCACAAGCGCCACGCAGACCGCGTCGAGCACTTGGTCTGGCACTGTGCACAGCGAAACTTGTGCAGGAACAGGTGTTGGTATGACAGTCGGATCTGGCCGCCCATCGTTATTCGATCATGAAGCACTCGTGAGCAGGAAATAGGAGCAACACATTACGAGGGCCAGCCCCGCATACGCTGTGAATCGTCAATGCGGGTTCTCGCCAGTGCGCGTTGAGCGAAGCTGGTGAACGTTGGAGAGCACCTCTTCGGCGGCGTCCTGCGGTCGCGCCCTGCAGAAAAAGCATATCAATTGTCGACATCTGGCGAGTGGAAAGCACTCGCATGAACTCGTTCCACGTGATAATGAAAGTCGATCTCATACAGCTGAGTCATCACCGGTCCCCATACGCCCATTCCTTGCTTTCAAGATGTGGCTAACAGACATGCAAAGTGAGCACCACTGTCTCTCACAACAACAACAAAAAGCCAACGACTGACGGGGCGCAGAAATCGGCGTTGGGCTGACCTCGTTTGGGGTCCTCTTTATGATGCTTGGCGTCATGCTCTTCTTTGACGGTGCTCTCCTCGCCCTCGGAAACGTGCGCAAACCCTACCTATTCTCCCTAAATCCCTGGCTTTGGCTATTTTGTTGTTACTACTGACCACTTTTTTTTGGCGGCGCAGATCCTCTTTCTCGGAGGACTCTTCCTCATCATCGGCCCACAGAAGACGTTTTATTTTTTCGCTCGGAAGAACAAGCTACGCGGGACCGCCTGCTTCCTCGGCGGCATCGTCCTTGTGTTTCTCAAGTGGCCAACTATCGGCGTGTTGGTGGAGATGTTTGGGTTTCTCAATCTTTTTGGGTGCGTACGCCTTATGCTGCGCGTCATTGTCCTCTCTCCCCCCCTCTTACATGTTTCTTCCATACTCCCAGAGACTTTTTCCCCGTCATCCTCACCTTCCTCCGCCAATTACCCTTCGTCGGCTCGTTCTTGAATCTACCCTACATCCGCCCTGTACGCCACGATCCCTCTTACCTTTCGTTATCTCGCGCTCACCCACATCATCGCCATGCGCTCCAGTTCCTCGACCGCTTAGCAGGTTCACGTACTTCTGTAGTATAGCTGATACCGTATCGAATGTCAGAAATAGCTATCATACATGCGGAACTCCCCATAAGCCGAGATTAGTTCATAACCCATTCATTCCATGAGACACTATCACACCTCCACTGACAGACGTTCCTCGTCCTCCTCGTCCTCCTCAACTACATTCTCGGTCCATGAAGCCGCAGTCATCTCGTCCCACGTTGCACCATGGTGGTGGATATGGAACCCTGACCTGGCCACTTCATTGACGACGAGGCCCCTGTGTGTCGAGGGCCAGCAATTCAGAGTCATTATAGCAAAGCTTATGGGGAGGGAAAACATACACAGTATCATCGTGGCGAACCCTACGGGACCGGGTAGGAGCGTCTGCCAGCGCGCCCTGCGCAGGCGGGAACCACACGCCGCCTCCAACACCTTACGTACCTCATCCAGCATCTTACCCGAGAGGAGAGGGTTAAGATATAGGGACGTGGGTCCTACACAGCGTCATGACTAGACCTGATCCTTGTTTTATGTGGCGCCCTAGGCCCTGTGTGCCGAGCATAAAGATGCACTAGGGTGCAACCTGGTCAGCACCCACGCAAGGCGGGGCAAAGGGGTGATACGAAAGGTCATATCCCACTCACCAGGTAACAGATGCTCTCAAAGAAGAACAACATATAGAGGCTTGCGATACCTCTGTGGCCTGCTCTGGGTGGGACGCCAAAGCAGCAGGCCGTACACACACAGCCATACGTGCTTAGCAAGAACAAGGTGCCGACAAAGGGGAGCAGCACCGCACCAACGAAGCGCCCACCCATGAAAGTGAGCTGTAAAAGGCAAACATGAGGCTGATTACATGCGAGATCGGGCACAGATGCAGTCGTAATAACGGAAAAAATGGAAGCCGGATCGGGGATCAGGTCTCCCGCTCGTACGACTTCTTCGTGTGCGTCAGCAGCGTCAGACCGTGGGCACGATGGTAGTGGTGGGCGGTGGGATTCTGACGAAGGGGGAGAATTGGTGTGGACGCGATGGATGGCGCTGCGCTCGAAGGGTAGTTTGAGGGGATAGAAGTCGAAGAAAAGGAGGTAGATCTATGCACCAAAGGTACCCTTGCCGCTGGGGGAGCATCATCATTCAGAGGTGAAGGAGAGGATGTCAGGGAAGATGAGGTGACTTTCAGTACGAGTAGTGCTTGCTCCTCCGATGTAGGGGTAAGAGCGGACAGGGGTGGGTGAAGGGGTCTAGCTGTAGGCAGTGATAATGATACCCTCATCGGTCAGCAAAGTAGAGCGGGGTGAGAGAATGCACATCACGGACCGGTTTGTGGATAGCTCTCCATCCACTCTTCCATCGTCGCCACCATCGCATTCGCTTCCATCTTCTTCAGTCCTCCTCACCAGCGGGACGGCCTTCCATCTCCAGAAAAGACCCTTCCACGTCAACCGGCAGCCAGGGAAGGGGATGTTCTGCCTGCGCAGGCTCCTTTCCCGTGCACTCTGTGCAGTTGAATGCAAGCGGGCACTAGCGGATACGGGGAGGCGCAGACTCGCCTTGCTCTTGCGCCTGTTACGCTTGCGGGTGGCGCTTACGCGGCTTACCTGGCTCATTGTAGATGGCTGCCTGTGTAGAGGAGTGTCTGTCCCGGGTGTCATTGAGGATGACTGGTAGCGTGAACTGGAGGCAGAGGGCAGGGCACGCGAGCCTGAAGGGTAGTCAGTACGCGTCATCGTGAGCCATGCCTGGGCAGCAATGCCTTTCCAGTCACATCGATGACCTCGGTGCGCAAGATGGTGAGTCGGCACTTGCTCCGTCTTGTATAGGACTACCACTCGCATCACCCTCATCAGGATGGTCGTCATATGTCACTGAGTCGCCCAAGCCAGTGGTGGTCTTTTCGCACTGCTCGAGGGCCGCAGCCCTGAGGTCATTTGAATCACCTGTCCCTTGGCGACCTTCCACACCTCGTCAATCTCGCTGTGCAGAGCAGTGATGTGCGCGCGGGCCTTGTCGAGGTCACGTGTATGGCATGTATAGCTCGCATTCTGCAACGCAACAGCAAGGGCTCTCGTGCGATGTCGGGGGCAGTGGTGAGTGTGCATTGCACCGCCACATGCAGCAGATCCTGAGTGTGCGAATTGAGGTTGGATAGGGTGTCGCTGGGTTGGGCGAGCAAGTCGCTGTCCGTGCCGGATGCTGCGAGTGCGCGCAGCAACATGTTGCAGTGGTGTGCCTCAAAGGCACCAGCGGTGTCCCAGAAGTGCTCTATATGTGCAGGATCTTCAGGCATCTGGGTATCGATGGTAGTCGACGGGAGGAGGTGGATGAACTGTTCCTTTGTGCTCTTGTGGATGGTGCCCGAGACGAGGGATTGAAGCTCTGCCGATGTGAGGATCGGCACCAAGTGTTGGGTGCTCATAAGGAAACGGCTCAAGTGAGAGATTCATTTGGGCGGCAGGAAGAATGAGCCGAGGAGCTGTAGCCGAGGAAGCTGTGGCTTGAGAGGGCTTTGAGGAACAGGGCTTGTTAGGGAAGATGAGAAGGTGGGGAAGGGGGCAGGCATCCCTGGGTAAGAGGTGCCCTGTGTGGATGGTAACTAGGGGGACATGGGGCAGTCTTGGAGAGGTAGATGGCTATGTGAAAGGGAAAAAGTCATTTGGAATTTATCTGGGCTTGGTAGAGTTTCCAGGTCCGGTCGGGTCCAGTTTTTGGCCCGTTTTGGCCACAACCGCAACCGCAACCGGTTGCTGGGTTCACAGAAAGTGCCCAACTGCAACCGCAACTGCGGCTGACCGGTTGGTCACAGTTTTTTTTTTTTTTTT
>QLOZ01013717.1:0-13740 GCA_003314065.1 Lactarius sp. MG50
GGTGACAGCGACCCTGATGTTGATGCCCAAAGGAATGCAATTGCCCTGGTGCACATGTTGAACAAATGCCACCACGTATGCTCATGCCTCGCGATTGCCGGTTTTGTGCTGTTCGTTACAGGAATGATCGCATGTTTCTGGGGACTGCTTGAACGACCTGTAGCTATTTTTGGTAGTGTCTGCGTTGGTTTGTGCTTCATTTTGAGTTTCGGAGCGCTGCGGTAGGTCCCGGACCTGGTCGCTTTACCCAGAAAGGTGACGTAGATTCATTCTATTGTGCGCGTGAATGATGCATTGTACGATTACGATAATCATCTGCCTTTGACGAGCCCCCTGCCTGCCTCATGTGCATAATTTTAGTTGATCGTGATATGATGATGATCATTACATCCCTGGACCCCTGTGGTTTAGCCTAGAGTTCATGAGCCGAGCACGCCTGATCCGACAATTGCCGGAGGGGTGTGGCTACCGCGAGGTTCACAGCGCGGCTAGCGCGTGTCCCATTTGCGTGATATGACTCGAGTGCCTTTTCGTGGAAGGACGATAAAAGAAAACTTATTCGTTGGAGTAGCAATAATCTATCTCCCAAATAGCCACTTATTACATTTACCGAGCAACGACGACAACGACAATAATGGAGACAATGGTCATGACGATTCCTTCTCCCATCCACTCTCACTCCATCTCAGAAGTATGTTGTATCGCTATAGGCCCCCTTCGAATGCTGATCTCCAGCTACCGTAGCTTGACCTTGAACTTGCGGCGTTGCTAGACTCGCTCAGCTTGCAACAGAAGCTTAGGGTGAGCAGTTTTCCCTCCGCCTCACTTTAGGGGCCTTACCCCACGGAACCAACTCTGACATGCTGTGGAGGCAGGCAAACGAGCCAGCAACACCCGCGCCCGCCGCCTCCGACACCCAAATGAACGACGCCGGGAGCGACCAAGTAAGTAGACGGAATACCACCCCACCAAAACGACCGCCCGCCGCTTGCCGTCGGTGCTCACTTTTTGATTTCCTCCTCTGGGCCGCCTCCGCCCTCCCAGCAGTCCGGCACTACGGCCTCCTCAAGTTCCTCCGACGCGCAGACCTCGCCGGGACCCTGCGCGCTCCTGGAGGCCCTCACGCGCTGGTACGACCCGGACGCCGAGGACGTGCAGACCTCGTGCGGGGAGTACCTCGAGCTCATCTTCATACACCGCGAGGCGTTCGCCGCGCGCCCGTCGGCGCACGCGGGCTGCTCGGCGGCGTTCAGTGCGCTCGCGCGGGCCCTCGAGCTCCGGGCGTGGCGCGCGGATAGGGATGCCGACTCGGAGGCGGTGGCCGCCTTCCGCCACGAAGCGTGGATGGTCGCTGCCTGGATGAGCAGCGGCGGGCCGTGGTGGCGCAGCGGGGAGAAGATCGAAGACTGAGGATTGCGCGTCAAGGACACGAGTGCTGGACACTTAATTGGGCCTAGGGCATTAATATACCACCACGTCCCACGCACTGTAGCATAGCAAGTCGATTGGTATTTAATGACGAATGGTATGGCAAGTTTTGGATAGCGAATCAACAGGAGAGCATAACGAATTTGTCTGTGTGTTCCAGCGCAGAATGTGGTAAAAGGAGTACTATGCAACCATATGTCAGGTCTAGAGCTTTGCCTTTGCCTTAATGTCCCTGAGACGGGCATGCTGCATGCTCTCATCTGGAAGACATGGTCAACACTCGCTCAAGTGACAGAACAGACGCGTACAGTTGGAATCATATAGCTGATCGCGTGGGACAGTTGCTAGATGCGTGTGGATGTTGGATGCATCAACCATGTCGGGAACAACGTCCTTCATCGTATGGGCACCAAGCAGACGCAGGTTCATCTCAAATTCATCCTAGGGATGATCTGGAAGTCAGGGGTGTGGGGCGTTGAAGTGTTTGGCCAACAGACCTGCAAGATTTGTAGGGCGTGATCGACCCCATCGATGCCATAAGTTGAGAACGCATACAAAAATGGTCTCCCTATTCCAACTAAAAAGAGTATGACCTGTCAAAATTTGCGCGCCCTGCATATCGCGCTTGAGAAACGCACCTGCAGTTGCTCCCAAGGCAATAGCCTTCAAGACATCCGTCGCACGCCTGACGCCTCCATCAACGAAGAGCTGGAACCGATCATTCGGGAACGTGATGCCACGCTTCTCCTGAAACTTCTCGACGACCTCGACGAGCACCTCGATTCCGGAGCGTGCAAAATCCAGTTGACGCCCACCGTGGTTCGAGAGGACGACACCCGCAAGGTCCTGGTCGTAGGCTTCCAAAGCATCCTCCCATGTTTGCACCCCTTTAAGGATAAGTGGCACTTTAATATTGAGAATTAGGCGAAATTCGAGTAGAGCTGGAGAAGGGTGAGATACTTTTCGTAATGGTCTTGAACCAAGAGATATCAGCCCATTTCAGACCTGGGTCAATAAATCCCTGGGTTTTGTTACAGTCAGCTAGCATTTGGGTGTTGAATGCGGCTCACTGTGATCGCCTTTGCAGCGCCTCGGGAACGATCAACTTTACCATCACCGGACTTGCCAATTTCATGAGGATCTGTCGCGTCAAATGTCATGCGCATATCCTGTCCTCACTAGTCAACTCGGGCATCCCCAACATAACAGATGAGCCAACTTTCTCGCGCCGGCCAAGTTGTGGGGCATCAACAGTGATAAAAAGCGCCTTGATGCCACGCCTCTCTGCGTGTTGTACAATGCGTTTCGTCGCGGTGCGGTCTTTGTTGACGTATCTTCAGACTTCGTGAGTGAAGTCCGAGAAGGATAAGGGTGATAGACATGTACAACTGGAAGAATTGCACCTGACCCGGCTGAGCAGCATCGACTATTTCGTCGAAGGAGCATGATGCTAAAGTGGGTATCTAGTCCCAGCTCTTTGTCAGCCCAAGGGGGTAGGATGCGCCACGACGTACCATCTGGATGACACCGTGCTTCGCTGCTGCCCGAGTTAAGTTCAGCTCCCCGTCTGGATGCCCAAGCTTTCCGAGAGCCGTCGCAGTCTGCTCACAACGTCAGCATCCAAATCGCGCAGATGCGACGCCCGCTGACTATGTATACTGGCATCTTCGACGGATGGCCAAGAATGGTCGTAGACCAGTCGACAATTGTCACGTCACGCAGGATTCGCGGTCTGAACCAGATTCTGAAGGAGCAGAAAGTTACCCATGATGCTTCGGGTTCGATCTGCCAGTATAATACGAACCTGTGGAAAGCGGCGTGATTCTCGCGGTTCGTAATTTCGTCATCCGAGGCTGAGGAATAGTACGCCCACGCCTTTTCTGGCATCGTGAGTCTTGCGATTGCCTTAACAGCCATAAGACGGGTAAAAATAGGGCCACAAAGACCAGAGCATACTTCAAAGTCATGCAGATTAAGAATTTCGGATAGTGGTGGCCGTGACTCCACACGTTGTAGGCGTTCCTTCTCCTGATCCGTTACCTTAACTTCGACCTTCTCGACGGTGCCTTCTTCTACTGGTCCTAAGCTACTTGAAATTAGCGCGATTCTATGATAATTTTGAGCAATGGCGACTCCTTACTGCTTCTCTGGAGGAAGATTATCAATGATGGCGTTTGGGGGATGGATTGGCTCGTATTCCTGGCTGTGCTAAATCAGCTCTACCGCAGGAAGCTGCACATGACCCACAAACATACGTAGCGTCCTTCCCAGCGTATTTTAGGATGATCTTACTGCCACCTATAAGATACGATTAGACATTTGGGGCAGCTGTCCGGGTGGGCCCTCACCAGGATGTTCTAGCGGTAGATCAGAGTGGACTCGAAGTGAGAAAGTAGATTATTATCCAGTTCAGCAGCGATTACCGTCTAGGAACTCAGTCACATCATAGACTTTGCCTGCAGGAGTCATGAGTGCGACGGCTTCTGTGTTGCACTCACACGTACCGTGTACAATAATCCAGCAACTCTCCCTAGAGTTGTGCTGCGCGACTACCTTTCCAGAGATAGGAGTTTGCGCGGATGCTGCCATACCGTATGCTTTCTGTTGAAGACGTGGTGCGTAGCACAATGTGCACACCGTGACACAGCGGCGGAAGTCAACGAGGCTGCAAGTCGTGGGGACGAACGGCCCGGGAACACCGGCCGTGCGATAACGATGAACCCAATGATCGTTACTAGTATCCCACGCTACATGCGTGGCCAAAAGAAGCTTACGCTCACCCACAGAGACACCACCAAATTCCCCCCCAAGAGAAAAGGTCTCATCCACACCCGTTGGAGAGAGGGGTTGCGCCCCCAAGGACTTGTCGATGGGTTCAACCAAGGTTACTCTACGCACATGATCCGCCATATGTACTACTTGTCCCGTGACTTCCTTATCATGTGACCTCTGACCCCTTCCCTATTCCACCGAGTAGTAGGGCACAAACTCGAGCATAAGACGCCATGTCCAGCATAACCCGGGCACCTCACCTACGCTCACACTACAGCGTCTAGTTGAGAATGTTGGGGCCCAAATTTTTCTTGAATACAATAAGGATGCTACATACATCCAAACAGAACTTACATAACTTTGGGTACCTCGCCCACACCACACCACACAGAGGTGTAAACAAACAGGATATACCTACTTAGAGGAACTACCCAGGGCACCAGAATTTTCGGGTTCGGCCCATTATGGTCCAAGAGAAGAGATCACATAATAAGGGTGAAGGGATATTGTTTCGTGACGCAGGTGTTCTCCAGCCACAGCGGGCGCGTTCAAGTTGGCGTGGTTCCGTCAGCACCACGAGAAATACACCCGTTATCCGCTGACGGTGAAACTAGGAAGCTGTATCGTCTCTCCAACAACTGGTACGATGAGGACTTCGGGCTGAAACGAAAATGCGGCCATAGAGTGAGGATTGCGGCGGAAAGCGCGAATCATTAAGCCAGTGAGTTTAGTCGTCGTCATCACCTAGAGTTATAGTACTTCCGACCGGTGCTTCGCATAAGTTACATATATCCAGCGTCGTTCATACGGGCGACAACGGGGAAAAACGGTGGAAGAGAAAGTCAGCAAGGAGATATTTTGAAACCTGGTCATATGCAGATGGCGACGTGATCCATCGACGGGGTGAGCCCAGGTGATGTTTTCGAAATAGCAAATCATCGACATAATAAAAGTAAGCGCTCGGGATTGTACTGTACAGTACTGCACAGTACAGCGAGACTGACGTAGAGTAGTGTGATCGAAACGTGCTGCAACACGAGGTGATGCAAGATGACGCCTGAAGTAAACTTGCAGGCAAGTCACCGTGACTAAGAAGTCTACAATTCCTCAGATCGAGCTACAACCTCAGGCTGTTGCGTTGTTGGAGGTAGGAGTTAGAAGTACTGCGATGTAGATGGAACTGAGGGATGTGTTGACTCCGAATCGTTCTTGTTATGCCTGGCGTTGGCGAGAGTCCCCGAGTCAGCCTGACCTTATCCCCTCTCGATACTCATTGTCCCGCATATATTTTGCTCAGGCTTCATGTATACAATATCTCTCACATTCATCGGTCATCAACAAAGAATTTTGTCCCTGTCTGAAAGCAGAGAAGCCGACAAGTTGCACGTAAAACTGACTGCCTTCGTCAGAAAGGTCCGAAAAGCAAAACGTATGCTATGATAGAGTTGGAGGACGGGGCTGGGCTGGCCAGGCTGAAAGGGAAGGTCACCGGTCCCACACCTGATCGCAGCCCGGTGATAAGCGGATTAATGAGACCAGCTATGGCAGGAAGAACCTAGTCAGTGTCAAGAAGATGACGGTAAACCCAGAGGTATCGAGAAACGGAAATACCGACTTACATGCGTGGCCAATCGGAAGATACAAGCACCTCCCGAGAAGAACGTGGCAACTTGTACCCGCTTACCGCTCGACTGGCTGGAATCGCGTGTAATATGACTTCGTATTTGCCTCGACGACCTCTTGCGTCGACTCTGGAAGATCTTCGACAAAGTGACCTAAGAAGGGCGGCCATGAGATCGACCGTTCCCCATGGAACTCAAAGGCAGAGTTGCGCGCACCAGGCGAGCCGGCAAACAAGGTCAGTGCTGGAATGACGGTGTTCGGCGGAATGATGGTGTTATCTGCAATCTTTGCGCAGTCTTTGATGATTGTGAATTTCCCCTACGAATGCGGGGCACGTCAGACGTCAGAGAAGAGAGGGTAAAGGGGCCAAGCGACGGAGGTTCCTCACAATCACGCAGTTCTTTCCGATCTCAACATGGTTGCCAATAGTCGCTGCTTCGACGATGGTATTGGCGCCAATGTGGACGAAATCACCGATCTTCATAGGATAGTAGTTGAATGCACCACGATAAGTCTTGTAAGGCGGCCTGAGCGAGCCGCGACGTTAGATGCTGGTGGCTCACAAACTCAACTTAAAGGAACTCAGTTGACACGCACCTCATAACGCAGCCCTCCCCAACGAGACAATAACGCCCCAAAGAGATGACTACGGCATGCCCAGGTCCAGCACGCTTCAAATCGCCTCGGATGATGGCACCGTTCGAGATGATCGTCTTTCCACCTAGGATGATGTTCTGAGGCCCAGAAATTGTCGCGCGACGCGAGACTTTGTTGCCCGTGTCCTTGACCGCCCAAATATCAGATAGCGCTGTCTTGTAGAGCAGATGCTCCCACCGTCTCGATAAACTCAGCCTTTGGGTAGTATATCTGTGTCTGCATATTTCGATCCAAAAAGGGACACCGAGCGAGTCGTTTGTGGTGGGCTGACGGGCCGAACGGACCGCTGAATAGCATTCGCTGAAATTTCTTCTGACCGCGTTCATCGACTCACTGCGCGGCCTCCCAACACAACCTAGCAATGCCGCTCCCTCTCGTGGCTCCCGTTTTTCCGGCTGGAAAGGAGCCTCTCCCTCCAGGGATGACAGAGGACGACCGCGCCAATATATTGCAGGGCAAGAAATACCAGGACTACATGACGGCAGGGATGGAGTCCTGTCTCGCAAAAACGACTATAGCTGGTGTTGGGGGTATGCTTGTCCTCTCTTTGCATCTTCTCTACTGCCCCTTAATCTTTCAAAGGCTTTGCTATCGGCGGGTTCTTCTCCATGATGTCCTCGTCATTCGCATATGAGGATCCACTTCTTAGACAGAACTTGAATACCACACAGAAAACAATGGAAATATTCAAAGATATGGGTCGGGGCATGTGGAGGAGTGGCAAGGGGTTTGGCAAGGTTGGGGCCCTGTTTGCGGGGATCGAGTGCGTCATAGAATCGGTTCGTGGATATTTTCACAAATGCCCGCCTTTGCTGACGTTCTATTTCACGATAGTACCGAGCACGAAATGACATGGTGAACCCTGTCGCTGCTGGCTTTGTCGCTGGGGGTATCCTTGCCCGCAATTCCGGCCCAACAGGGGCGCTCGGTGGTGGTCTAGCATTTGCTGCGTTCTCCGCGGCCATAGACCTTTTCTTACGACGGGAACCCGCTGAGTACGTGCTGGAGCCACTAGCAATAGAATGCTACTGACAATCTATCTAAGTGATGACTAATTAGAGATTTCCTCACATCTAGTCGATGCTTAGCTTATTACTGCAATACTGGTACATGTAATAACACACCTACTACTCATGTCCTTAATCGCACTTGGAGGACCCCCTATCATGATTGTTAATAGAATTACTCTCCTCTCTGAGTCGAAAGTGTTCGTGTTCGGTTCATGACGTTGGGGTCGATGGAGTTGGTTGTACGCGACAAGCGACAAGCCGAGACGCCACGCATTCGTAATCTCTCCGATCTTCCTTCCAGTAATGGTATGTTTAGGCCTCTTTATAAGACCGAGATCACCCCGAGTATGCTCCTGGACGGACGCACAACCATCCCGCCCCGACAGAATGCTGCACCCCATACAACTGGCAGCTATCCAGAGAACCTTGGTACCCTCGAGTTTCGGACTATGTAGAGCGCAACCCGCCGTCCCACTCCTGTTCCATAGGCAATTTCGCTCTCATACCCTCATCCTCGCAACACCCCATGCCCACAAGGTCCCTCCCCAGACCCCGCTCCGCGCCGTTTCATCTTCTGCCGCGTCACTATCTACTGTTCCAGTCGCCGACGCACTGCGTAGCTCGAGCAATTCTAACGACGACCCTTCAATCATCTACGTCGGCCCCCTCACACAGACCTTCCGCAGGCTCAAGCTATTCTCGCTCTCCTCTCTTGCACTAGCAAGCTCTCTCTCCCCATTCATCTTCATCGTCGAATCTTCACTCCCGTCCACCGCCCGCGTCGCGCTCGCCGCAACCGCACTCGCCACTTCGGGCGTCTCCACCGCGCTCGTCGCGTGGTGCGGCAGGCCGTACGTCACGACACTGCGCCGCCTAGCTTCCACGCCTGCAGCACCAGCACCCACAATATCCACGGCACCAGCACCCGCCACTGGTACCGCGAGCGCCGCATCCGGCCAACAGCATCAGCACCAACCACAGGCCACGCACTCGCACAACGAGAATGCGCCGGCCGGGATTGAGCTCACGACGCTGACGCTGACGCTTGCCCCGCGCGCGACACGCGTATACGACCCAGCGTTCCTGGGTGATACATCGCGTGCGTTTGCGCGGTGGGAGCTCGCGCGGAGCGTGCAGCTCCCACCTGAGGATGCCGGGGGCGTGCGGCCGGGAGAGGAGGAAACCGTCGCGGAGACGCTAGACGCTGCGGGGAACGTGCTCGGTCGGTGGATCGTTACTTGGGGCGAGAATGGTGAGGGGTCGTGTCGGGCTGAGGGATACATCGAGACGTGAGTTGCCCCCCTCCCTCCCCGCTCCTCCTTTTCTCAGCTTTCAATTGGGGAGGATGGGGTTCGTGTGTTACGCGATGTGTTCTAACTTTCTTTGCTTTGTTTAATAGGCATTTCAACGTGCATGAGGAGTTGTTGACCACTCCCATTCGGTAGCATCAATTTGGACCAGGACTTTTCGGCTTCTTAAATGCTAGTTATTATGTAGTCCGCTCCCTTCTCCCGCTGATTCTGTTCCACGAATACGTTGAGGTATAATTATACGTGGATACATCAACTAAGGGTAACCAAGATGAAGTCTGGGGACAAGACTACCCCCACACCATTTCAACAACCTTTCACTTTCACAAAACACCAAAATTAAATAATATATTAATTATTTTTCAGTCAAGAAAACGAAGACTTTGTTGACGTCTAAATTACAAGATATGTCATGTTCGTAAAAAAAACTCTCGGCTAATGGAAAATGAGCTTGGATTACAGTAAACGCTACGATTCCCATGGTCCTGAGACGTCAATCTCTTTCTACATGCTGGTCCCTGGCAGAATCAAGAAATCATTGTCAAGTTCACTCGCGGACATTTCCCGGAGCTCTATCACTTTTGTGCAGAGCGGGGCCATGCATCGAGGTTGCTCGGCTACGCCCCGTATCACTGGCCTCTCGAAGAGCTTTCATGACAAAGGATTGGCGATCTGAGCTATGCTAAATTCGTCGTTCCCACCCAGGAGCTGGCACGGATCCTGTCAATCGACTTTGGCTGGCGGAGAAACTAGGAAGGATTCGTTCCCGACTCGGCTACGCGACAAGGTACTGACAGAAGGGAAGGTGAGATGCCTCGTGATTCCGAAGGAGCTTGACGATCGCATCCTCAGAGCCGCTTTCGACCTTTCGGCTCGCAACATCCTTCCGTTCCATAATCCACGATAGCAGATATTAAGTTCCTCGCAGTTCTCGTACTGGGCACTTTACGATGCCGCCACAAAACCCAACTAATTATGCGGGAGGGTTTGTGAGGACTTCTTGTTGGCACCCTGACTGAACACCTGGGGAATTCTTGAACTGAAGATCGGCAGACCGGCATCCAGCACCAATAATCATATGGAGAGCAAGCAAATCACTCGCTGGCGCAGTGTTGTTGCCCATTGCGCTTCTCGCCTGACCAAGAGACGAAAGGGAAGCTGCAAGCGGGCCTGTAGCGGGCAAGTGAGGTTGAGTGCCTGGTGGGGAATGGTGACAAGCATGGTTCAGGGCCAAAACGGGGAAGAAGCACATCCCCGCGGCTTTGCGCGGCGCAGTAGATGCGCATGCTTTCGGTTCTTTCAGCAGACAGTCTGCGCCGATGCTGTGCGCAGTCAGCAGTGTCGTTAATTTCATAGTCGCACTTTGCCACAGGCTGGAAATGCGTGTATATTTGAGAACCCGTGAGCGATGCGACATAGCACTGGGGTGAGAGCCACAACCGCGAGAAAAGGCACTCACGCGACAAAAACGCGAAGGGACAAGCGTGGTGAAGCGGCAATTACTTACGTAAATGTCCCGCTGCGTTACGGCATGCACAGCAACAGAACAGTGCTAATCCACTGGCAACCGGGACCCTTGATCTTCAACAAGGTGCTATGCGCTGCGCTCGACATCCATCAAAACATCAGCAGGTGCCTATCACCCCCAGACCAATGGCCAATCGGAGAAGACCGATTAGTGGCTAGAGCGATACTGCGGGTTCCGGGGCAGTACCGTGAGACACCATGGCGCCCAGATAACCCCCGCACAATTCGCACTCGACTTGTGGCCTAGTGTTCCAGCCAATCAGACGCCACTGGTCTCATCATGGGGTGATCGGGGGGAGGCGGAAGTCGTCGTGGAGATGCCGGACGCTGTGATCAACGTGCCCTGTCCCTGGGTTGTCACTTGTGGAGGGGTCGTATTGTGGGATGCGTCAGGACGTGAGTTTGCCTCCCCTCCACCATTCACGCCCTCCTTTTCTTAGAGGAGCGTGGGTTATTGGCTGGTTTGGCGTTATGCGATGTGTGCCAATTTTCTCTGCTTCCATGTTGATAACCATTTCAACCTGTATGACTTGGAGAGTTGGAGTTGTTGGGCACACCCATCGAACGACCTGCTGGTGCCGTGATTTTCACAGGACAATTGCGATCTTATCACGTGGTCCAGGTGTCCTTCGATTACTGTAGTCTCGTTACATTATGCCCTTCAATTCCGTGGGTAGTACAATTAGACGTGAATACCTTATAAGAGTAATCAAGAAGGGATCTGGGGACGGTTTAAATAGTCATGAGCATCATCGTTCGTCATGATCATAACGTGACACTGTAAGCGGGTGGTACGACACCGTCCTCGCTCTGTTGCCCAGTAATCAACCGTTCAAAGGTCACATTGCGCTCGTAGAGCGCGTCCACTCCGGGTGACTGCTCTTGCAATGCGAGAGCTTGAAGCTCGAGTGGATCTGCAGTGGACGAGTTCTGTGGTGCAAAGGAATGGTGCTGATAGGGTAGAGGGTGTCCACTGCTCCCGCAAGAGGCGCATGGCGTGGGTGGTGGAAATGGCGCATTCAGGCTCTCGACATATCGTGGCAGTGATGTATGCTGCTCATTTGACAAAGACTAACATCCGAACCGCAGTCGACCGCGCATGTCAGCATGCCGACTATTTCGGGGGAAATGCGGAGGCACGCACAGAAAGAATGTGCACAGGCATTCGCAACACGATATCGAACTGCTTCCGCTTCCCGGTCTTTGCGTCTACCTGACTATCGTCGCCTCGCTCGACGCGGATCACTACCTTGAGTATATGAGAGATCTTGATTGGTGCGCGCATATTTTTGTTTGAAGAATGCAGCGTCCCACATGCGCTTGGTATCGACAATGCCATTTGAAAGGTCCATGGACCCGGACCCATCATGTTCGCCGTGAACTCTGACGGGTTATCCTCAGGCCCGATAAGACCGTGTAGTGGAGAGTTTGCGGATGACGTCACTAGCTGGGAAAGTGGGAGAATGGGGGTATTTTTCTCCGAGGACCGAACGGAGAGAAGGCCAACGTGCTGTCCGACATCCGTGCGCCAGGCCATCGGCGAGGAGCTGAAATAGTAATCCACTCGCTCTGTTAACGGTAAATGACCTGAATAATATCGGAGAAAGAAGATGAATGACCTTCAAGCTGTGCCGAGATCCTGTATATCCTGACTTTCGCCATAGGTAGCAAGTCGAGCGTAATGGGTATAATACCGCCAATGGGGAATACCCGGCCAGAGACGGTGAGTATGTACTGCAATTGGTCCTCCCAACACCGCTCAACGGTGAGAACTTCCCTATCTTCCCCACTGTCTTCACTCGGCGACACGACGAGGATGACCTCGCGCGAAGCAGAGAGTTTGGGCGTGAATACGCCAGGGCGATGGACTTTAGCCTTTAAGTGCCATGTGACAGAACCGTATTTGCAATGTAGGGTGGGAGGCATGTAAGGGGGAATGGCAAAAGAAATGGGGAATGTGTATATCCCTGCAGCTCGATCACTCGGCACGAAGAAACATATACCAGGAATGAGAGTCGTACCCTTCTTGAACTCCTGCCATCCGTCTCCTGAGCGCTCAGGCTCGTTGCTATCCAAGCCCTCGTCGACGTTTCCAAGTGGGTGGTGAGGCGGGTAACAATGATCATCCTCCCTCCGCTTTGACTGGTCACGTTCCCTGGAGGTACCACTTACGTTACGCATCACCTCGAGTATCGAATTGGAAACACTAGCGAGGCTAAACCGCGTACCCATACGCCCACGACTCTGCGAAGGTGGGCGTACTGGCGAGTTCTCTCTGCTGTCATCGAAGCTGACACGACGCGAGCTTGGCGTTGAAATATCATGATGCGGTGAACGCGGGCTCGGGGTAGCGGACACCGAAAGATGCGAAATAGGAGGGGTATGAGAACCCGGAGGTAAGGACGTAGGAAGGGTAGGGGGCATAGACGGCGAGTCTACATCAACGTAAGATACGATGAGACGAGTGCGGAGAAGATTTGGGCAAGTAGCATACGCAGGAGTAATCGATTCTCGTATGGGGGGTCTACCGGAGAACTAGGAGGCGAGATAGCTGGCGTCCTCTGCCTGAGTGTGGATCGCGAGGATGTATGCGCGGCATCTGTATGCAGGCCATCTGTGGTAGAATTTAGTGGAAGCACAGAAACATCTCCGTCGGATGATGCGGGCGACTGGGTGTCAAGAGCTGTTGGGGGGGGTGAGCGCACTTCTTGAAAGGGTGAACGCCAGAAGGTAAGCTCGTCCGCGCTAAGGCGACGGCGGATCCGTTCTCTGCCTCGGGGTGGATCAGTGGAATGGTACAGGTGGGCAGGACCCTGGTCGTGGGTTGGCGAAGGCGAGGACGGAAGATGATGGTCAATTAACTCGTCTTCGTCAGCATAGTGAGACAGGCCCGGTTCAACGGAGAGGGCGCGCCGGGCGAGGTGACTACGAGGCGCCTGGAAGAAGGTCTGGGTCGCGGAGAAGAGGTTTTTCTTTTCCTCCATCACTACTGGATGGCGCGTGCCTACAGTGACTGATTTTCTGCGAAGAGTAAGAATTGAAGACAGCAAGCATACCTTCTGACCAGGTGGTAACAGACTGGCCGACAAGCTCGATCTGAATGCTCGAAATGCGGGTCGGCTTTACCAAATCCAGGGTTAAGAGACCGCGTAGCATGGATGGTGATGCATTTTCATTTTCTTGGGCTATCCACCGCCGAGTTGAAAAATCTACCACGCGAAGGAAAACTACCGACTCGGTGAGGGTGATAGAGAGATTATTTCTGTGCAGTTTGGATCCTGGTATCATTGTAATCTTTCAAAGTCCAAAGAGGACCTCCCCTGGGTAGTTCACCACCCGCTTTTGCTTTTTTCCCATGGCCGGACCGGATCTTCGGAGATCCGAATGTACGATAACCAGACGGTGACAATATT
>QLOZ01013720.1:0-27109 GCA_003314065.1 Lactarius sp. MG50
CTTCCTCCAGAAATTTTTTGTATACCATTTTCCGATGGTGGCGGGTGGTGACCATTGAGCCTGGAAAGGACATGTAAGAGATATACGGGTCAGAGACGGAAGCAGACCTACTGCGTGGCCGCAGACCTCTCTATTTGAGTTAGTTTGCTTTCTATGGCATGCGCACGCTGCATAAGGTCGCTGCCCTCGTGCTAAAAGGCATGATTAAGATCCCAGAAGGCGTGAGCGGGGTGCCACTCACCTGCTGGAAGTCTGTGAGCTCCTTCCATAGCACGCCTCGCTTTCCCGGAACATTCTCTGCCTTGAATTCGGCAGTATCCATGAAAACCTGGGTGAGGCTCGCTGCTTTTGTGAAGGCGCTGAGAGCGCCCTTGAGGTCTTCGTCGCGTTCGCGTGATTGAGCAAGGGAGATCTGACCCTTGGCGGAACGGATGAGAGAAAATGCGGAAGCACCTCGACTTGCACGCTGTGCCTGCTGTATCGCTTGTTCTTTAATCTCTGCTACAGACATGGCTTCTAAAGGTCTCGCGGATCCGTTTAGCATGGCTGTGTGAAACAATCAGCAAGGACGGAACGATGAGTGAAGCGGGGCGAGACGAGCTGACTGGAAGAGGCTGAGGAGGAAGGTGGCGGAAAAGCTGCTGGCGATGGAGCAGGCGAAATGGTAAGACTGGGCATTTCAACACTCTGCCCTGATGATGTAGAGTAAAGTGGAGATAATAATCAAGAGTGTGTTGTGCGTTGCAATGGCCAAATTTCAATTGACAGTATAGTACAGCATTCACTTCGCAGTCTCGCAGTCAGGTCAGACTTACACCATCACCACCGTGAAGTCCCCCCGAAAAGTCACTCTTTCTTCTCAAGTTAGGATAAACCTCGCTGGCACACTCTTACAAAATGGCATCGTATCATGGCATAGTTTTACGGTCACCCGACTTAAGTATACATGCCCTTTGCTGTTTGTTTCTTCTGCTTCTTGGCCTGGAAGCTATTGTCATTACACGGGACCCGGGTCACCGCTTATTGGTTTTGCTTCTACAAACGTGTGTGCATCCAAAGTTACGCTATTTAACTAAGTTACATTGTATGTATAAGTTTAGGAAGTACAACAACGTCCGCCTGAGTAAGTTACATCGGCACTAAAAACCCTCGGTGTCCCGGTCTTACCAGGGGCACTAAGGTCGTCACCCGCCAATGTGGGATTCCGTCATTCCGGAGACACGTCAGTGGTTATTTTGGCTCTGCCTGTACCACTCGCGAACGGTCACCACGATATCAATGACACATCCCAAAATCAAAATAAGTGAGATGATTTGGCCAAAGCCCCAGACCCCTTCGCCAGGGTCAGTTTGGATATTTATACGGTTGCGCTGGACCTGGAGTCTATCTAAGTATGCTTTCTTTGACGAGAGGCGCGCTACGCACGATCAGCTCCAAAATCGTAATACCAAATATCGCCGATCTAATGAGAAAAAATTAGACATTTCATGGCTGGATGACTTGGTCGAAAAAGCTCACCCTACAAGGAGGACCACGACAACATATGTGTACATCGTCTTTTCTCGTGCGTTTCTCTGCACTGCCCTAGGTACGACACCCCTTGGCTTGCGACGGCCGTCCATACAAGCAAAGACGATCAAGCCAAACCGGAATAATAACGTGCAAGTGAAGAAGACGAGGTAGAGAATGAACAGGACCCGGAGCCAGGTGGCCGTAGCGCGGACGTTCGCAAAAAAGAAAACGTATTTCACGAGATGATTGCACTCTGGCTGGGATCCAAAGTGACTGTCTTTGATCCACACGTATAGCAACCATATGGTGAACACCACAGTAGTGAACATCTGGATCGCGATGATGACCCCCATGCGGAACTTGCCCCGGCGGGACTCAGTGGAATCACTGCTGGAGACTCGCAAGAATTTTCTCATACCTAACGTTCTCGCACCCTATGCTTTGAGAACAATGTGTGATGGGACAGAGATCATACCGTAGTCATAGACGAAGTTGAGAGAGAAGATAATCTGCATCACGAATATTGCATGATACAAGTCCAGTTCTTCCTGTAGAGTCTGGATGACGGCCGTCATGACGAGAGCGAGGCCGTAAAAGACAGAGTTCTCATATAGCCGGTTCATAAGTTCAGCGGTATGTTCATTCTCCGGTACCAGGGCGATTAGGAATATCGTCGCGTAGAAATTGGTGCGGACCTGAGGGATTAGCGAGTCAATAGAGTCGTTTATGAAGCGTTGGGGCTGACCCCGATTCCTGCTATATCTGGATTCGACTTAATGCAGTGCTCGGCCATGGCTAACCTGAAGTGATGACTGTGTTCGTCAGGAAAAGACAAATGATTACAGTAGAACTTCAGTTAGGGCGGAGGCCTGCGGGGGGAAGTGACTCGGACTCACGGTAACACCGCGACTTGAAAGTCTAGTGCAGGTGGGAAGACTACCATAACCCAGACCATTCATACATCCCAAATTAGGGTGACAAGGCACTGGGACCCATCTAGTGGTACTAGTAGTAACGTCCCGGCGGGCGCTCGGACAACAAGCTCCTTGACGTTGCACCCCAAGTTTATGCATGAATTGAAGTACTGAAGGGAAAGTAAGACCGGTCAGGACAATCGGGTCTTCAAACGTAGACCGTACACATGCACGATTCCAGCAGTAGTATGTGCAACTTGAACGCAGGAGTGTTTCCGAGCACCATTTATGGAAATTTAATAAATGGTTATCAGTGCCATCATCACTGGCAGGTGCTTACTAAACGTAGCGACTAGCTTAAAGCCTTCGGCTTACAGTAAGTTAAAGGGGTTTTTTTTGCCAGCAGCTAGGAAAACAGCATTACCCAAAGAAAATGAAAGGAGATACGGAAGTGGTGTCTTGACGTAGTCTACTTAGTATGTGGAAACCTCCGGAGCCCCTATTGCTCATAATTTAGCAGCTCATTTATTGCTCATTCGTGCCAAACATAGTATAGAACCCGTGGACCGCAATGACGGGACTTTGATCGAGATCTCGTGTGATAAAAACATCGGGTCCTTGATGAGCCATCGATGCGGAACGAAGTGAAGACCAAAGTGGGAAGTGAAGAATTAGCGTGGGTTCCGCGATGTTTGATACATGGTAAAAGGTCATGACCGCGGAAAGTGATCTTAACGGTTGGCAAAGGCCGGCTTGATTTACTGGTGTGTGCCCTTCGGATATGACACTCTGCCTTGCAGTCGGTACGAAAATGCCATCCGTTGCTCTTGACAGTTCTGGCGAACAAGAGCTAGATATTACGAATGGGGTTACGCGATGGTACTACAAGAACTACTTTCTGGGGCGAGTTGTCAACGCCACAGGACCGACCGATACTCACTACACTACACAGGACTCTGCGAACAATGTGCCGTGAGCCAGGGAAGGTGCATAGGGATGACCGTTAGACACACCTGGCACATGCTATTGTACGCGGAGGGGAAGCACAACAGGAACAGCAGTCTCTACTGTACCTTGGCGGAATTAGCTCGACACCTGCAAGGAACTAATGCTGTGTCTGTCGCCGGCTATTGGAAGCCGCCACTTTTGGAGGGCTGTCAGCCGCACACTCCGCGACCTCGCTATGCCATGATCATCTGCGCGAAAGTAATATCGGCTCTTAGGTAGTTCTCGAGTTGGAACGCAAGTACCGTGCTACTACCGCCCCAACTTGAAGGAGATGCCGGCAGGTCAAAAAAGGCGGGGGCGATGCTTGACGGTCGATGAGCCTGAGGGCACGATCACTGACGGATTGGCAAAGTGCACGACATTCCTTTTCAGACGATTGATTGTGAGGATTAGAGATGCAGGAGTGTTCCGGGCCACCCTCCACGCAAGAAGCGCGAGGCAGGCACGCCACATGAATGCCTGAAAATAGCCCAGTATCATGTGATGCAGAGCTACTGGCGCAACTGTCACACAGAGTTCGGCCCATCGACACAAAGGCAGTTGCTGCGTTACGGATGCATGCCTGGCCTTCTATACGTTGTGAGTTTTGGGAGACTGAAATAAGCAATCCCCCGAACTACAAGTAATATTCGCGCGAGAGAGAGATTAACATTGTGACATACCGACTGAGAATAGAACGGAAACTCGAACATACAAAATAAGACAATTGACGGGCGTAATGCTGGTGTACAGTAGAAGAACAACCGTGTCAGCCCCAGTACTAGCACATCGGCGCTAGATTCTACGCCAAGCCCTTGCATGTATCACACTGAGTGGCACTGCACATTTGTAGGCCCTTCCCCGGAGAGCTGAAGAGATCCTCGATGCGGGGGTAACCCATCATGCGTCGGAAGAGTCAAGGTTCGCCTCCTCAGGGACCGCTCGCGAATGGTCACCACGATATCAACGACACATCCCAAAAGCAAAATCAAAGCGATGATCTGGCCGAAGCCCCAGGCCTCCTCACCAGCCTGGATGTTTGCACTGTTGCGATGGACCTACAATCTATCTGAGTATGCTTTCTTTTGATGATCGGCACGCTACGCACTATCAGCTCTAATGTCCCAACACCATATACCGTCGATCTAATGAGGGGATCAGAAACTTGGTATCATGATGACTCGGTAGAAGAAACTCACCCTAAAGAGAGGATCATGGTGATAGTGAGATAGTTGTTCGCCGTCTTTTCACAGGCATTGTCTTGCTTGGCTTCGGGTGTGACATCTTGTTGCTTCCGATGGTCGTCCACACAAACAAAAGCGATCAAGGTGAACCGGAATAATAACGTGCAAGTGAAGGAGACGAGGTAGAGAATGAACAGGACCCGGAGCCAGGTGTCGGTAGCACGGACGTTCGCAAAAAAGAGAACGTATTTCACGAGATGATTGCACTCTGGCTGGGATCCAAAGTGACTGTCTTTGACCCATACGTATAGCAACCAAATGGTGAACACCACGGTGGTGAATGTCTGGATTGCGATGATGACCTTCATGCGGCGGAAATTGCCCCGGGACTGAGTGGAACTTTTGGAATGTCGGATGAATTTTCTCATACCTACGTTCTCGAATTCCATCAGTGCTTTGAGAATGATGTTCGAGTAGAAAAACCCTTACCGTAGTCATAGACAAAGTTGAGGGAGAAGATAATCTGCATCACGAATATAGCATGATACAAGTCCAGCTGCTCTTGTAGAGTCTGAATCACGGCGGTCAGGACGAGAGCGAGGCCGTAAAACACGGAGTTCTCATATAGATCGTTCACGACTTCACTCGTGTGTTCATTCTCCGGTATCAGGGCAATCAGGAATATCGTCGCGTAGAAATTGATGCGAGTCTGGTGAGTGAGTCGTTAGCTGATACAGTGTCTATGATGGAGCGCCCAGGCTGACCCCAATTCCTGCTATGTCAGGGTTCGAATTAATAGTAGTGCACTGAGAAGCCATGCGTAAGTAGTTCTATGGGTGCTACTGTCTTCGTCAGGAGAGAACACAGTCAAAATGCAGGACGGAGGGGGAGGGGAAGGTGACTCAGTGGCGCTATAGAGTAATACAGGTGGGAAGAGAGGCTAACCTAGAGCGTTCATATATCTTATACTAGAATGACAGGGCATCTATTCCCCGCGTTTGATAGGATCCTGGGCGTGCGTATGGCAAGCCCTCGGACGTTGTGCCTCGAGTTGTCCGTGAGTCGAGTGCCAAGGGGCAGTACAATTACTTTCGGGGCGGTCTTGTCTTCGAACGCACAATCTTGGCATGTTGTACTGCCGGCGCATGTGCGACTCGAGCCCTACAGCACGATGTGATACGGGCCAGACACGAGGCAGAGTCGAGGTGCGGCGAATATTTCCATTACAGTACCGATCAATTATTATCACATCACCTGGCTTCAGGGCAGCAGGAATTCGGCATCTTGCATTTTACTACAGTAGTAGTTAGCCAAAACAGTACAGGAAGCTTGCAAGAAGGGCCTTGCGTAGCCTACCGCGTGAAATCTCGGGAACCAGAGCAGACACTGTTGAAGGCAGTTGTTCATTCGTGCCAACCCATTCATATGAAGCGTCCAGTTCGGCACAGCGATGGAACTTGATTAAGATCTCGTGTGTCCATAATTGTTTCAGGACTTTGTAGCGCGGAACGGGGTGGAGACAAAGGGGGTATGTGAAGAAATGGCGTGGGTCCCGCGATGTTTAACACATACCTCGGTCATGGCCGCGGAAACTGATTTCAGAAAGCCCCAGGCTGAATTGATTCGCTGCTGTGTGTTCTTTGGATATGAAGCCAGTGTGATAATACCGCGTGTTGCTCTCGTCCACACAAGTGGAATACTACGAGAGCCGTTTTCTGGGGTAAAATGTCCACACCGCGGGGGAAGACCAATACCCGTTATACTATGAAGGACTGCGTGCAATGTGCTTTGAGCATGGAAGCGAGGAAGCAGCGTAGGGACGACCTGTGCGTACAGCCCGGCACCGTAATTCGGACGCACCGCATGATGCGGAACAGAGAGAGTGGTCGCTCCCCACTGGCATGAGGGCCCCGAATGCATTACTCTGAATAGAAGCAGCTCAACATCTACAAACGAGTTAGCGACCGTACCGGGAGATGAGAACCACGCCCTTCAGGCGCACCGCCTTGGGGACGTGCTAGTGCTACACGTTCTCGCGGTCGTTGGGCTATGATCTGTGATCTGACATCAAACTTCATGTATCATGAGGACCTTGAAGAACGTTCTGGAAAGCGAGGGGTTCGAAACGGAGTGCGAATGTCAACCTAAGGCGATGCTGTAGGGGTCCATCATAGATGCGTGACAATACAACAGTCCCGGGCCTTTACAGATGGCTGATCGCGGAGCGATCGTTCCGCTAGAGAATTCCAAGGCGGGCTACTGGCTATTGTGATTTGTGAATGCCTGAAGGGCATAGTGTGGTCCAACTTGTCATTCAGAGTTTCTGGTGCCAGTGGCATGCAGTGGCATGCGCAAAGTTGGGGTGTCAACGGAACGGCAGCTGCCGCCGCCGCACGGAATGTCGAATGCCTCCCTCTTCAATCAGGAACTGAGACAAGTTCGTCTACTGGGGTGCCATCCACATTCTTCCTTTGATTATGCAGAGACAACTTCAATGTCAGTAACGTGCCACGGATATCTATTTGAACGATGGGATAAGACACCTTTCAGGGAACGGGAACCTCAAGTAAGTCACGTTTCTTGCCCCCGTTCCTTCATAAGTACAGTAGATCTTCGTTCTATCGACCAACTCTTTCACGACGGCCTGCGACTCACCATCACCGCGTTGCGGAGACTCTGTCCCACTAGCAACTAGCGGTGCTAAAAGAACCGAGCAACTGTATCCGCGCATGCCGCATTGCCTTATTTCTGTGCAACTGTTCGGCTAGAAAGCACGTTCCACGGCCCTGCGACGATCGTGAACAAACACGTGTCCCTACGTCCATGTTTCTATTACTGTACCTATCAAATTAACCTCGCGTGGGATCGCATAACATGGTCCGTCACTGCCACTTGGCCTGTATAGTCGGTTGTAAGGGTTCATCTTCCCCCACATGCGGGCCTCCTGCATCCGCCTATTTCATTACCTTAGCAGCTCCGCGCATCGTTCACGCCACCGCCTTTCCAATCCTTCGTATAGCCGACCAGACGGGGTCGGGGGAAACACCTGGCTGAAGCATTGCTTGACAATGCTACAAGTCAAAGAGGCTTAAACTGTGTCCCCTTTCTTCGTGTAGGGACAACACTCAACAGGTCGTCAGAAGGGGCGGCATCTGACGTATCGTGTTTCGGCAGCAGAAGAGATTATCGTCACGTCATCTCATGTTATGATTAGTGACTCTGGAAGAACTTCTTTGTACCCAAGATGATCCGACTGGATCATAATCAAGCGGTCGTCGTACCTAGATTGGTACTCATGGCATGAGGGAAGAATGATTGAAGCGGCTCGCCGTGGAGATTGGCGGCATTTGCCTCGGGCCTTCAGGCACAACTACGCCCAGTCACGAATCATACAGTCTTGCGAATTCTGCTGGTATGGGGTTGGAAATCCATAAATACAACGCCTCGGTGAAGGGACCACGAAACTAGCTCCTCGTCTTGGGCCCAGCAATCAGGACGAATCGCGACACGTACAGGCTTTCGATTCTCAACAGCCCACATGAATCTTCAACGTTCGCGTCGCGGTAGAGATCCACTTGTCAGCAAGAGAAAGTAAGTTCAAGAATGGGAAATAAACAAATATACAGTAAGATCTCAAAAGCCCAGCTCTCGAGCGTCCCCGCCTCAATCCGCCTTGAACTTCTCCTCCTCCCTCGTGGCCCATCGCCCGAGCATCTGGTTCGCCCGGAGGATCAACAAGTCGCGCAGCATCTGCAGTGAGTCCCGCACGACGCTGAGCTTGCTCCCCGCGACCTCGTGCCACGTCACGGGCACCTCAGCGACGGGGATGCGCAGCGTCTTGGCGAGCAGCAGCAGCTCGACGTCGAATATCCACGTCGCGAGGTGCTGCCGTGGGAACAGCGCGCGCGCCGCGGCGCGCGAGAAAAGTTTGAATCCGCACTGGGTATCGCGCACGTGGCCGACGCCCGCGAGGCGCAGAACGGTGTGCAAGCCGTACATGAGTAAATTGCGCAGGAAGGATCGCTGCAACCCATTTTCAGCAGGGCGCCCGCCGGAGGGGGGGAGGGGCAGGGATAGGGGCAGGACAGTGAAAAGTGGGGAGTAAAAAAAAAAAACGAACCTTGACGACAGCCTCGGTCTTGACGAGGTGTGCCCTACTGCCAATCGCCACCCCCGCTGCGTCGCTCTTAGCGGGTGCGAGGTCATCGAGGGCAGTGAGCAGGAACTCGATATCCGAGAAACGACTGGCGCCGTCGGCGTCGGCCATCAAGAGGCGCCGGCCACGCGCATGCAGCATGCCGTGGCGGACTGCTCCGCCCTTCCCGCGATTGCGCTCGAGCTGCACGACGCGGATGTCGGCTTTTGGGTGGCGTACGGCCGCGAGCTTAAGCGCAGCCGTGGCGGTGCCGTCAGAGGAACCGTCGTCTACAATGAGAATCTCGAAAGAGCGTTTTGGAAAAGACACGAGGTGCTCGAGGGTGGATGAGAGCATTGTTGGTAAACGCTGGGTCTCGTTGTATGCAGGTATGATAATGCTAAGATCTAAAGAGGCGGCATCATGAATGGATGGAAGTGGGCGAACAGTTGTTGGGTTCGTGGGTACACGGTAGTTTTTTTCCGACGGTAGCTCGTAAAGCGGCGGGGGTGTCCATACGAGGAGTGCGATGTATGCCTAAGAGTAACATGTAAGTTGGAATTCACAACCAGTTTGCAGGCAGATGAATGGATCAGAAACGGCGACATGATAGCGTCGCGCCCATGAATGCTCGTCTTCACCTCGGCGCACGTCAAAGAGACGGCCCACGGCTCTAAGAGAACAAGGATGATGGTATTCATCATGTCCACGGTGGGTTCCCCCTCATTCCAAATGCGACTTACTATTGCTAACCCTGTTACGAGTGCGATTAATGCCACGTAGAAAAGTTGTAATTGGTCCATGGGTGCCACGATTGCCTCAAGCTGGTGGCATATGCAGAGGGAGTCAAATGGATTGGAATGATGAAAACTCGGTCCACTAGACGACCTGAAACACGTGGTGATTCATCAATGCATACATCAACGTTGCGCGCCGCGGGTTGAGTAATTTAAAAAATATATGGCCAACGTGGGGATCGAACCCAAGACCTTCGCGTTATTAGCACGACGCTCTAACCAACTGAGCTAGTCGGCCATGAGAATTTATGGCCTTGTTGCTAAAATCAGATCATCACGTGGCGAATGAGGCCTTCGAAAATCCAACATCACCCGTTCAACTTCAACTACAACAGTCATGGCGCCTCAAAGATCCAGTTCTGCTAAGGCACATGGCTTAAAGAGCTCGAGCGGTTTAAGACAGGGTACACTATCCTTCACGTCTGCTAAGCGCAGTGGCAGCACCACAGCCAAAGACAGCCTCAAGGGGAAATCAGCTGCATCCCCTGCTGAACCTGCCACGGTTGCCCCCATCCGTGTCAGTAGGAAACGCAAATACGAACCGGAGCCGGAGCCAGAGCCAGAGCTTGAACCGGCGAAAGAAACAACAGATGTATTGGAGCGCGAGAGGTTGGATACCGAGGATCGGCGATGGAATAAGGCCTATGGTTTGGCCCGAGAGAAGATGGGGAACATCCAGCCTGGTCCGTCTTCGCGCTACTTGTCCTCCCTGTTGTTCTTGGCTGATAGTGTGTGTGTCTGTGATGTAGTCCATGCGAAGGACCAATCGCCCGTGCATCACATCCTGCGCGTCTTTGACTTGTAAGTGGCATTATCCGCGGCCCCCTGAGCTGTCTAGACGTGCCGATACGCGTGTTGTGTAGGTCGTATGAGTACGGTCCGTGCGTCGGTGTGACGCGACTGGAGCGGTGGGAGCGAGCTTCTGCCCTTGGGCTCAAACCTCCACCAGAGGAAAGTCCCTCTAGTCTCTGAGTTATTCCGAACTCGTCCGCTTATCATGCGTCTCTCCATCCACAGGTCCGAGAAATTCTTATGACCAAGGAAGGTGGTGAGGACCCGCGGTTGGTACAAAATGTTCTCTACGATGAGGTTTAGCACCCCCGGTCCGCCTTTCTCAGTGATGGGTAATCGGAACCCTTGCTGTTGCTCATTTGGGCTACTCGTTATCCGCCTGTCATGCCCCTCCCCTGGTGCATGATGATCCGTGTATTCTTCCCTGCTCCATCTAGTCATACTGTAATTGTATGCGATACTTCGTTTTCTCGCATCTTGCCAGCACGTGGGAACCCTGTGTTTTGTTTAGGATATGGGCATGTCGATTAGTGGGCGCTTGATTTTAATTTGCCTGCTTTGAACAGAGGAAAATACTCTTCTCATGCCCGACTTCCCCTCAGAGCGCTGTAGGGCGGGGACGCCCGTTGCGCTCGGAATGAGCGCTTTCGGGGCCCCCGTAACACCTATCCGAGCCAATCTTGGAGTGTCTGCTTGCCTCCTACCTCACCAAAGTCGTCAACGTGCCAATCTCCTCCCCTCCTGAACTTGAAGACTCAAGTGAACCCCTCCGCAGCTCGGCCGACATCGGTCGTACATCCCTAACGCCTTGGTGCCCAGCTTTTACGTTTAGACTGCTCAGTTCGAAGTCTCAATCTACCGAACTCGGTCCACCTGCCCCGTCACTACAACAGCTCTTAACGTCCCCTTTATTCTGGATTAGCTGCAGCTGCTATGTACATGACAGAACCATTTATTTGACACCTTGTACCCCTCCCCTTGAAGTATGGTTGGGCGGCGACCACTCAGTTCCCTATTCCTGACCCCTATTTAGTGGCGTTCGTCGTCCCCGGGCCTTGCCACGCGGCCAATATCACTAGCGCGTCCTACCCTAAAGGCACTTATCACTTCTGGACAGGCAGATGCTAGCTCGGGAATCTTGATAAATTAGAGACGGACGCATAGGTATATAACCCCCCAGAAGGGCCTCCTTGGGGGCCAGCTACCATCAGGGGCCTTCATTTCTGGAACTCTTTTGTGGGGTTTCTTTGTTCGAACCTCTTGCCTGGCTTCCCAATAACAAACCAAGCTACCACCGTCGTTCGTCTCGAAGTCTCACATGAAGGATCCAATTGGTCTTTGTTTTCAGTACCTTCTTTGCGCCGTGTTTGTCGGCACGCTTTGGGTATTCTTCCCTTGGCGGTCACCTCTCTGGATCTTCTCGTCTTCTTCCCTCCCCATTTCTCAGACTCACCCATGCGTCATCTTCCACGCTACAGCGCATGCGGGTGTATCCTTTGTAGTACGTGAGTTACGCGCAGGTAAATTTGAGAGGAAAAGAAGGAAACTGAGGAGGCAAGGGGAGAGGGGGGCGGTCACCGAGGCAAAGGCAACCAAGGAGAGTTGACGAACGAAGGTGCGAGAGAAATTCTGAGCAGAAGACTCAATCAAGGAAGCTCCGGCACGAAGACCTTCCTGAATTATGACGGTGCGGCGGCTCGGTTTAACGTCGACAGGTCGAGCGAGCAAGAACGGAAATTTCAAGGGAGGGTCTGGGAGGTTTTCATACTCGTCCGTGAGTCTCTAATCCATGGGCGATATGTTAACATCAACATCTGATCTGTCCGTCAGCCAAGAGCAGGGATAATTGTGGCGGCACGAAACAAAGTCGAAGAGATCCGAATGTAACGAAGGAATGACGAGATTGAGGGGCTGAATGGCCGCGGGCTTGGCCGAAATTCAGAGAGGAGTATGGCGTGCTAACGAGCGGTGACTGTCAAGTAATGGAATGCTAGGACGGAATGAGGACAAGAGGATGTAGGAATTGTGGTAGTAGCGCGTCGATGTACGATAGGTAAATTGTGTAAAGTAGATTGTGACTTATTAAGACTGAATATTTTAGCACGTAGAAGATGTATGAAGGGGGACGTTAGACCAGGGCGAACGACGTCGGCCGGGCTAAAGTGGTCCAGGGGAGGGAGATTGGTGTGTAGGTGGCTTGGTACAGATAAGGATCCTAGTCCGAGTCGGCGTCACGGTCGCGGGCGCTCCGAGGTGCTTGTTCCGAGGTGTCAGTGTCAGTGATATAATAAACGGCGCAAGAAGGTCCGTCCGGTCATGAATGAGAGACGTCTATGAAAGTAGCTTGAATCACCATATATATCACTCTACCTTTGTCTTCTTTTCACCACTCTTCTCCGTTATCATATATCATGTCCTCAGACGTGTCTCATGTTGACGTCCTCATCTTAGGGGCAGGACCAGCAGGGGTTATGTGCGCAAATGCACTCATTCGCGCTGGGGTCAATGTCCGGATCATAGACAAACGGTGAGCATCATTACATCCCCGCAGTCCTTGTCTGCTCACCGTGGTAGGCCATCCAAGGTCGTTGCCGGGCAAGCAGACGGGATTCAACCCCGGACCATTGAGGTCTTTCAGGTGAGTTATGCATTCTCCGCAACCTTGGAAATTAGGAATATTTGACCTCATACGGCGGGATGCCGCGTTCGCAGAGCTATGGCCTTGCTGACCGGCTTCTGAGCCAAGCGGCGCACATGATCATGGCTGTTAGTTGAAACTTTAATCACACACCTTCTCGCTTAAACCCATGACTCTCAGGCTTTCTACAATCCGGGCCCAAACGGAATCGAGGTCTGAGCTTATGTCCCGCTATCTTGGGTCGTGACTCACTGCTGCCCGCATCAGTGTATAGGACGCGTACCCGATGTAACAGCGCCTACTGCGCGCTATCCATTTGAGGTCACCTTGCATCAAGGAGAGATAGAGAGCATATTCTTGGATTCCATGAAAAAGGAAGGCCTCGAAGTCGAACGTCCGACAGTTCCTGTCGTTCTCCAACTCTCTGAAGATCCAGCGGAGCTCGCTGATCCACATGCATACCCCATCAAGGAACGGAATTATCCGATCTATCGTATTATCCCCGGAAGGAACTGATTGGTACACGCTCATATAGGTCATATTAAAGCATTTGGCCAAGGAATCAGAGGATGAAACGGAAACCGTGCACGCAAAGTTTGTCGTTGGCACTGATGGCGCCCATTCATGGGTCCGGAAGACCCTTGGCATCTGCATGGATGGCGAACAGACCGGTGCGCATAACACGATCAGTCCCATTGGCTGGCGCTTCTGATGCGCCAAAGACTTTTTTTGGGGAGTAGTAGATATCATCCCCTCGGAGAAGACCGACTTTCCGGACACGAGGAATAAGTCTGCGATCCACTCTACAAATGGCTCTTGCATGGTTATTCCACGAGAGGGAGACAAGATTCGGATATACATCCAACTCTCTGATACTGATGTAGTCGACCCCGAGACGGGTCGCATCAACCTCTGCCGCTACGGCCCCGAGCGGTTGTTAGAGGTTGCCAAGAAGTCGTTCAGGCCATACACGATAGACGCGGTGCCTGACAAGATCGAGTGGTGGACGATCTATCAGAGTAAGAACTCCCTTTTCGATAGCCCAAATTCCGTGATGTAGTTTTGCGACTAGTCGGGCAGCGAGTTGCGTCGAAATTCACCGCAAATGAGCGGGTTTTCATCGCTGGGGATGCTTGCCATACACACTCGCCTAAGGCTGGCCAGGGTATGAATGCCAGCATGAATGACACACATAACCTTGGTTCGCGCCCAGAATTACTCTCTGCCTTATTCGTCACGGCTAATCGTACCCTGTCCTTGATAGCATGGAAATTGGTGCATGTTCTGCGCGGCTGGGCGGATATCTCGCTCCTTAAGACGGTGAGGCTACATCCTAATCTATCCTTCGTTTCCTGAGACCTGCTTCTTAGTACGAGTTTGAGCGTCGGACATACGCCCAGGACTTGATCGCCTTTGACAAGAGATTTTCTGCATTGTTCTCGGAGAAGTTTTGTGCCGACGGCAAAGGACATGGTCCCACACACGATGAATTCATCGGGTCCGCTTTCCCCCGTTCATCGCAATGACCGACCTTCTCGTCTGACGTTATTCTCTCTTCCACAATATAGAGCATTCCAAAATTACGGCAACTTTTCATCTGGCGTGGGAGTTCACTACGCGCCGTCCGCGGTAACCGGGACGACATATCAGGGCGTGGCGGCGAATCTTATCATCGGGCAACGTCTGCTCCCACACGTACTCGTCCGTGCAGCCGACGCGCGCGAGGTCAACATCCAAGATCTTGCGCCGTCCGATACCCGCTTCAAACTTTTCGTATTCCCCGGCGAGCACGCCCAAGAGGTCGCTGCGTACCTGAATCGACGCGAGTGCTTCTTCCACAAGCGCGGAGACGCGTTCGACGTCATCACGGTTCTGCAGGGCAGCAAAAATACGGTGAATTATCTACAGGCACCCCCAGTGCTGCGGCCGCACTGGAGCAAGTGAGTCGTTGCTGAACCGGCTTTGGATGTCCCAAGTTGACGCACGGGGCTTCGGGACGTAATAGGGTTCTTCTCGATGACACAGATGTTACCGGCACTCGTGGTGGTCAGATCTACGAACGATATGGGATCAGCTGCACTGCTGGTGCGTTCGTCGTCGTGCGCCCGGACGGGTACGTTGGCACAGTTGCGCCGCTCGACGAACTTGCCGCGCTCGACACTTACTTTGCGGGATTCATGTTATCTCTCTGATGTCCGTCGCTCCGCATACCACTCATGTACTTCGGATCAGGGAGGGGAGAGAGACGATTGCAAGAGGCACGATGGATGCGCAGATGTTCCATAATCAAACATGTATTATACCATCAGTGAATAAGTAAAAAACAGTCAAGAACCGTCGCCTGAAATCAGTCAGTACAAGACGTGTATGTATGTACAAAGAATGTCAACCCAATAAGACCAGGAGACCACCTCGGACACAAGGGACGGACTTAGTTCGTCCCGTAACGCCGCTACCGTAGTCAGCAACTCTTTGACTTCCCAGCGTCCGACCCGACCGCTTTTCGGAAACCCTAACCGTCATGAGCGCATCCCTAAGCAACGCACAGACCTTTCCCGCCTCCTCAAGTGCCGCTTCTTCGAGCCTTTACCCGGCAGCGCAAACCTTGCGTCCACACCCAAGGCGAGCGCATTCACCGGCTGGATCCTCGCCCCGCTGGGGAGATCTCCAATCTTGAGCTGCGAGTCGGCCAACTTGGACCAAGGCTCGCGCATCGTTTCGATCTCCTTGTTGCGCTTCTTGAGCTCTGCGACGAGCGGAACGCGGAGCGGTTGCAAAGATGAACGTGCCCGCTGCAGATCCACCATTAGTCTGCTCATTCGCAGCTTCTCGTTGTTGTTGGGCGCGGTTTGCAGTCCTAACGCCCGGGAGGGAAAAGATATAGGTTCAGAAAAAAAAAATTTGGGGGGAGTGACATAAACTCACGTCAGTTTGGTCCTGGCAGCAGCGGCCTCGCGCTCCGCCAGATCAGCAGTCTCCTTCGCCGAGTCGTGCATCGCGCGCTCTTTGGCTGAGCATGGAGAACAGACATTTGGTTAGGACCTCTGCATCTCAGGCTGCAGACCAGAGTCTATGTAGGGAACGACCTGGGGTGACAGCAAAGCCGTGAGATATGGCGCGGAGTTGCGAGTTGATGTACTGAAAGGTCGATGTTGAGGATATCGATGAAGCAGTGGTGACAGATGAGATATCAGTGTGCGGTGATAGAATTGGTGACAGCACCCAGTGGCCATGGACAGAATTTTTTGGTGCTGGTGTTGTCGGAGCCATGAAATGAAGAGACAAAGAAACGCGACTCGACTGAGCACTCACACTCAATTTATTTATTCGAGGGACCTCAATTGTCCAGTCTTCCCGCGTGCAGCTACCCGAATCCCAGTCAGTGGGTCCTAAAATACGTGTATCTCGCCTCCTACCAACTCGAGGCTCGATGTGCGCGGCCTGGCTCGGCGTGGCCGTGAGAATGTCCACTTAACGCTCCGACCCACGAGGCGTCCTTGCTCTGTCATTCTGACAACTACAACTGCAAAGTCAAACTATGCAATCCGAATCGTTCTCATTCAGGGAGACCATCCACGCACCCATCCCTGGGTCCTCTACTAGGAGCAGCCGGCCAGTCTGTCAGTATTTACATCTATTTAGCGTTACTTCATCTCATCAATCTGTCCTACGAAGCTGATATCCTCAATCCCGCCTCATCGGAGCCGATCGGTGGAGGTAGAGCCCTCGCGATGACCTCAATCGAGACTTCTCTCGCTGTTCTGAAGGAGGCAACCGCTCTGGCAGAGAAGATCCCCTATTTTTCTCCAATCGCGGGTCTCCTACTGCAGGCAATCACCATGCAAGATGTGAGTATCACCACTACTCTCCAAATCGTCTTTCAGGCTAACCAATTTATCAACAGGAAGTGAAGCTACACAAAGAAGAGTGGGATATAGTGATGCGCAAACTCATCAGGGTTGCCGGCCGTGTGGTCAATGTTGGACAACGCTGCGAGAGAAATAATCTGGAAGAAAGAGATCTCCCCACTGATCTGCGTGAAATCCTGCAGACTCTTCAGACGTATGTCAAGCTCTCTCGATATTCTATCGTTAGCTGACCATGCTCAAGCGAACTTGCCGGGATCGAGGGTGCGCTCAAGCAGTGCACCGAAGTTGGACGTGTCAAAAAGATCATTCTCCGCAAAGAGTTGCTCAAAAAGATCAAGCAGTATGATGCCGAGTTATCGAATGTACTTCAAACTTTTCATGTCCGTTGCACACTTGTTATGCATGTCACTCGCTGTAACTTGTGTAAAGATCGACCTCACTTTGGATGTGCGTATTGCGCAAATCGTTGAACGACACCAGGCATGCGTTCTACTCATCACGAATAACGTTCAATTGACATTCTCGATAGATGTCGCCCAGTTCCCCGCTGCTGCAGCCACGTTCACCTCAAGTATTTTTTGGACGTGGCGCTGAACTTGAAGAAATCATTCACATCATTTTCACTAATATCAGCTCTCGTCCTGCTCGCATTGCGATACTAGGACCCGGCGGTTATGGCAAAACAACTCTTGCCAACGCGGTACTCACTCATCCCCGCATTCAACACCACTTTGACGGTGCTAGATATTTCATCCCCTGTGAATCCATCTTCTCATCCGGTGCTCTCCTCGTTGAGATTGCAAAGTGCCTGGGTGTCTTGAATGAGGGTTCTGATGCCTCATGGTCCTGCATACATGCGATATTAAATGAAAAGGAGAGCATCATCTGTCTCGATAACTTTGAGTCACCTTGGGACCAGGATGGTGACATACGATATGCTGTTGAGGAGTTGCTATCCAGAATCACTGAGATTCACCTTGTTACCCTGTTAATCACAATGCGGGGCATGGTACGGCCAGCTCAGACTCATTGGACAAAACCATGGCTAGCTCCATTGAAGACTCTTAGCCATGATGCTGCTAGAAAGATCTGGGAGGAGATTGCAGATAATTATGATGATTCTGCAGAGGAACTTATCAAAACTGTGGACTGTGTTCCTCTTGCTGTTAACTTGTTGGCTCATCTTGCACAGGCAACATCACCTGCATTGTTGCTGAAAGAGTGGAATGAAAAGCAGACAGGTCTTGTTCAAATGGGTCAGACACACAAGTTGTCAAATCTTGAATACTCCATTCAGCTATCCATTGATAGTAGAAGGATGAAAGCTAATCCTTCTGCCAAGGATCTACTTGGAGTTCTTAGCTTTCTACCAGATGGAATACACATAAAGCAGTTGGAGAGATTTAAAGGGATTCTACTTGACATGGATATTCTCTTCAGCCTGCAAGTTCTTCAGCAGTGTAGCATGACTAGGGTGATTGGGGAGAGATATCAAACTCATCCAATCATTCGTTGCTTCTGCAACCACCATGATTTTGTATCAAAGAAGCATAAAGATTCACTTATAAACTTCTACATCAACCTTGCCTCTTCTAACTCATCTTATGCACAGCCTAATGAGCATGCTGAGATGGTGATAGAAGTAAATAATACAAAGGCCATTCTGTTTCATCTTTTAGAGTTAAACTATGAGGATGATACAAAGCTTGTTGATGCCATCCTGATGTTTACAAAGTTTCATTCCAGCATTGGAGATCACTCAGACAAATTGATAAGTGACACTGCTCAATTCCTACAGCAAAAGGACAATGCTACACCATTATTAATAAGGTGTTTTCAAAGCTGGGGAAAACAGTTTTATTATTTAGGTGACTGGATAAGGGCAAGAAATAAAGTGCAGGAAGCAGAAGAGCTATGCTCATCAAGTTTAGAGAATAATAGCTCTTTACATGCAGATATCTTCTGGGATCTTGGTGAATTGCATCTGTCACTAAATGCACTAGAAGATGCAAAAGCCCTGTATGAAAAGGCCTTAGCAATTCATGAGATTGCTAACAATAATGGAGGCCAAGGAAATGATTGCCATGGACTTGGAGAGATCTATGCAAGGCTAGGCAAGCTAAATGAGGCAGAATCCTCATTTTCTAAGGCCTTGAAATTTCATATGCATGCAAATGATGTCTCATGGCAAGGAAATGATCACAATAAGCTTGGATGGGTCTATCTAAGGCTAGATGAGCTAAATAAGGCCAAAACCTCATATTACAAGGCCTTAAACCTCCACAAGAGGGCCAATAATAATTTATGTCAAGGAAATGATTACAATGGACTTGGACATGCCTATCTAGAGCTACATGACCCCAATGAGGCTGAAAGGTCATTTAAAAAGGCCTTGGAATTTCACAAGCTTGCCAATAATGTCTTGGGTCAAGGAAATGACCACTGTGGACTTGGAAATGTTTATCTAAGTCTAGGCAAGCCAAATGAGGCTAAGCTCTCATTTGATAAGGCCTTAAACCTTCACAAGGTTGCTAATAGTGTGTTGGGTCAAGGAAATGATTTGCATGAGTTAGGCAAATTATACTTAAAGATGTCACAGCTGGAAGATGCCAAGAGAACATTTGAAAAAGCTCTTATTATGCATAAGCAAGCACAATATCCAGCAGGGGAGAAAGTTGATGAACAGTATCTAAATGAACTACTATCTAAGTCAGAACAGTCCTCTTAGTAGAAGTGCCAGTGTGTTAGTTATGTGAGTAATTTGATTTATGTTAGGCAATATCAGCTCATTTTAGGGTTATTTATTCATACAGCACAGTTATGTTGTATTTGGCTAGTTGTCAATTTCTTACCTGTTCTTATGTTGCACTTGGTACAAAAATAACTATTTGTAACTATATGATGTTGTGCTATATACAGTCTATGACACAGGGTTAGGAAGACATTTCTGTGATGGTGTTATTCCTTGTAGTATGTGAGTTACATGCAAGTGAGTTCAAGAGGAAAAGAAGGAAACTGTGGAGGCAAGGGGAGAAGGGAATGATCACTAAGGCAAAGACAACCAGGGAGAGTTGACAAACGAAGGTGCGAGAGAAATTCTGAACAGAGACTCAAGGAAGTTCGGCACGAGGACCTTCCTGACATAAGACAGCACGGCAGCTCGGTTTAACGTCGACAGGTCGAGCAAGCGAGAACGAGCGAAGGAAACTTTGATGGAGGGTCACATGGGATTGTCTAGAGCCTTTATCCCAGACGCGAGCTCCTTCCTGGCCTTCGGGAGGCCTGTCTGGGGTGTTTTCATACTCGTCAGTGAGTCTCTAATCTACCGGCGGTAGCTGACATCTAATCTGACCGTCAGCCAAGAGTAGGGATGATTGTGGCGGCATGAAACAATGAAAAAATCGAAGAGGTCCGAATGTAACTAAGGAATGGCGAGATCGAGGGACTGACTGAATGGCCGCGGGTTTGGTCGTAACCCAGAGAGCCGTGCTAACGAGCGGTGACTGTCAGGTGATGGGGAGTTAAAACAGAAGGAGAACAAGAGAATGTAAGGATTTGTTAGTAGGCCTGTAGCGCGTCGGTGGACGACGGGTAAATTGTGTAAATTAAATATTAAGAATGAATATTTACCATGTAGAAGATGTATGAAGGGAACCGTTAGGCCTGAGCAAACGACGTCGGTCGAGCTGAAATGATCCAGATACAGCCTCAGGAGGCATATTGGCGCATAGGTGGCTTGGTAGGGAGAGAGATGCAAGCAGACCGTGAGAAGGATCGGCGTCGCGGGCGCTCCAAAGTGCTGATTCCGAGCGCAACAGGCACTCACCGCATACCTTGCATGCGGAAGCATGCAGATATTTGAAGGCTAAATATGCTCGACAAGCCAACACCCATAGGGGATCAAAAAAGGGCAGTGGTGTCGTGTCAGTGACATATCGGCGCAAGAAGAGGGTTCGTCCGGTCATGATACGACTCGGAACACCGCGGGGAGACGACCCCGCAGCTCATTGAATGAATGTAGCTCGAATCGCCATATATATTACTCTACCTTTGTCTTCTTTTCACCATTCTTCTCTGTTATCATCCATCATGTCGTCAGGCGTGTCTCATGTTGACGTCCTCGTCTTAGGGGCAGGACCGGCAGGGGTTATGTGCGCAAATGCACTCGTTCGCGCTGGGGTCAATGTCCGGATCATAGACAAACGGTAAGCATCATCATTACATCACCGCAATCGTTGTTTGCTCACCGTGGTCACGGTAGACCCTCCAAGGTCGTTGCCGGGCAAGCAGACGGGATTCAACCACGAACCATTGAGGTCTTTCAGGTGAGTTATACATTCTCCACCGTGACAACCTTAGAAAATTAGGAATATTTGACCTCATACGGCGGGATGCCGCGTTGTTGCAGAGCTATGGCCTTGCTGACCGACTTCTGAGCCAAGCGGCGCACATGATCATGGCTGTTAGTAGTGAAACTTTAATCACACACCTTCTCGCTTACAGTAAACCCGTGACTCTCAGGCTTTCTACAATCCAGGCTCAAACGGAATCGAGGTCTGCCAGTGAACTTATGCTATTTGTGTCATGACTCACTGGCACTTGGTGCGCGCATCAGTGCATAGCACGCGTACCCGATGTGACAGCGCCTACTGCGCGCTATCCATTTGAGGTTACCTTGCACCAAGGGGAGATAGAGAGCATATTCTTGGATTCCATGAAAAAGGAAGGCCTCGAAGTCGAACGTCCGATCGTTCCTGTCGCTCTCCAAGTGTCTGGGGATCTAGCGGAGCTCGCTGACTCACATACATACCCCATCAAGGAACGGAATTATCCGATCTATCGTATTATCCCCGGAAGGAACTGATTGGCACGCACATATATAGGTCATATTAAAGCATTTGGCCAAGGACTCAGAGGATGAAACGGAAACCGTGCACGCAAAATTTGTCGTTGGCACTGATGGCGCCCATTCATGGGTCCGGAAGACCCTTGGCATCTGCATGGATGGCGAACAGACCGGTGCGCATAACACAATTAGTCCCATTGGCTGGCACTTCTGATGGGTCAAAGACTTTCTTTGGGGAGTAGTAGATATCATCCCCTCGGAGAAGACCGACTTTCCGGACACGAGGAATAAGTCGGCGATCCACTCTACAAATGGCTCTTGCATAGTTATTCCGCGAGAGGGAGACAAGATTCGGGTATACATCCAACTCTCTGATACCGATGCGGTCGACCCCGAGACAGGTCGCATCAACCTCGGCCGCTACGGTCCCGAGCGGTTGTTAGAAGTTGCCAAAAAGACACTCAGGCCATACACGATAGACGCGGTGCCTGACAAGATCGAGTGGTGGACGATCTATCAGGGTAAGAACTCCCTTTTCGAGACCCTAAATTCCGTGATGCCGCCTGACTAGTTTTGCGACTAGTCGGGCAGCGAGTTGCGTCGAAATTCACCGCACATGAGCGGGTTTTCATCGCTGGGGATGCTTGCCATACACATTCTCCTAAGGCTGGCCAGGGTATGAATGCTAGTATGAATGACACACATAACCTTGGTTCGCGTCTCTAATTCCTCCCTGCTTATACGTCACGGTTAATCGTACCTTGTCCTTGATAGCATGGAAATTGGTGCATGTTCTACGCGGCTGGGCGGATATCTCGCTTCTTAAGACGGTGAGGCTACATCCTGACCTATCTTTCGTTTCCTGAGACCTGCTTCTTAGTACGAGTTTGAGCGTCGGACATACGCCCAGGACTTGATCGCCTTTGACAAGAGATTTTCTGCATTGTTCTCGGAGAAGTTTCGTGCGGACGACGAAGGACATGGTCCCACACACGATGAATTCATCGGGTCCGGTTCCTCTTCATGACCGACCTTCTCGTCTGACATTATTCTCTCTCCCACAATATAGAGCATTCCAAAATTACGGCAACTTTTCATCTGGCGTGGGAGTTCACTACGCGTCGTCCGCGGTAACCGAGACGACATATCAGAGCGTGGCGGCGAATCTTATCATTGGGCAACGTCTGCTCCCACACGTACTCGTCCGTGCAGCCGACGCGCGCGAGGTCAACATCCAAGATCTTGCACCGTCCGATACCCGCTTCAAACTTTTCGTATTCCCTGGCGAGCACGCCCAAGAGGTCGTTGCGTACCTGAATCGACGCGAGTGCTTCTTCCACAAGCGCGGAGACGCGTTCGACGTCATCACGGTTCTGCAGGGCAGCAAAAATACGGTGAATTATCTACAAGTTCCCCCGGTGCTGCGGCCTCACTGGAGCAAGTGAGTCGTTGCTGAACCATGTTTGAATATTCCGAGTTAACGCACGGGGCTTCTGGACGTAATAGGGTTCTTCTCGACGACACGGATGTTACTGGCACGTATGGTGGCTGGATCCACGAACGATATGGTATCAGCCGCACTGCTGGTGCGCTCGTTGTCGTACGCCCGGACGGGTACGTTGGCACGGTTGCGCCACTGGACGAACTTACCACGCTCGACACTTACTTTGCGGGATTCATGTTGCCGCTCTGATGTCCGTCGTTCCACATACAGCTCATGTACTTCGAACCAAGGAGTGGAAGAAGGAAGGCGATTGCAAAAAGGGTGGTGTATGTGTAGATGTTTCACAATCAGACATGTATTATATCATCAATGAGTAAGTAGAAACAGCCAAGAACCGTACCCTGAAATCAGCCAGTACAATACGTGTATGTACAAGAATGTCAACCCAATGAGACAGAGAGACCACCGAGGTCCCATACAACACAATCACCTCAGACACTATCTACATGGGACGGGATATCTCCCCTAGTAGAACACGACCACGACACGGGTCACGCTGGCACACCCGCAGCGGCTTGGGCCCTAACAATCAGGACGCGCCGCGGGCACCGCGGCCTTGTGAGTGGAGGCCGATTTTGACGACGACGAGGCGGCCACCGTCGTCTTCCTCGTCTTGGCGACCGCAGCAGGACCTTCGAGCCGTCGCTTGATCGTGTTTTCCTTCTTTGACACCCGCGTGCCGCCCACATCCACGTCCATGATACCATCCCCACCTTGGCAGTGGGGATTCGGATCCGGATTCGGATGGTGCGTGTCGGTGTCAATGTCGTTAGTCGTTGTCGAGCTCGGCGTTGCCGGTCGTGCGCTTTGATACGCGTCGGCGCGTGGGGGCGTTGCTCGCTGCGCCTGCTCGTAGGGGGAGAAGCGCCGGCGCGGCTGGTACCGACACGGAATTTGGTAAAGCTTCCGGAGCTGGCGCTGGTAGTGGCGGTTCGAAGATGGCGATGGGTGTGAACGCGGGGTAGGGATTCGGATTCGGATTCGGGTTTGAATTTGTTGAGAGCAACGGGGAGAAGGACCGCCACCGTGGCGGCGGCCTGGCATCGTGGTGCTGTTGCGTTCTCGGGTGACGCGGCGAGCATGTGGATTCTACTTAGCGGACTGGGTTAGGCAGGCGATTAGGCATGGACCATGTTGCGCGCAAGTGGCTTTGCGATCGGGAACCGCTTTGACGTCGGCGCGCTTCTGCGATTCGGTAGGTGCACCTGAGACCATCTCTTGTGTTCCTCCCGCGGTAGAGGAAGAGATCTGCGGTAGTGGTGGTAGTGGAAGCGGAGGTGTCGTTGATGGAAAGAGAAGCGGCGCAGACAGGACTAGAAGGGAGGCGGGAGAGTCGGGAGACGGGATTTTGGTGGCCGCGGCCGGGGCAGGACGAACGAGGTTGGCAGGTTGGCAGGAGCGAAGTAGGTACGCTTGAAGGGATGGCTTCTTGTTTCAAACGATGACTCGACCCGTTTCAGACGGGAGCCGGGGGCCGAACGCTCTGCAGACGCAGATGACCTCGCCGGTTTCGAAGGAGATTTATGGGCTAATTTTGCTTTGGACTTTGAGCGGGTCTTGCGTGGAGAGAGACGGGATGAACCAGGCTGTGGTGCTGGCGCGGGACGTTTGCCTCGGGCGGGCACTGATGTGGTAGAGAGCAATTCCGCCTTCCTTGAGCTAGGTCCTTCCGGCTTTGACCGGAAAGGCATATAATGATGAGCACGGACGCTGCGCACGAAGGTGGAGAGGAAAGAACGTACGCTGGGGTCGGTTGCTGCCTGATCAGGCTCGGAGTGCCCTATTACAAGCTCATGCTGAGTTTCTAACCCATCTGTCGGAGGAAGGTGTGACTGGGTTGTCATATACCGTAGGCACGCTTTCAAGTTGTACCCGACTCGCAGGTGCTGTCGCCTTCCTCTTCTCTTCGCGCGACGTTAGCACCTCCATCATTATCTCAGACACAAGGAACCGACTTACTCAGTTCGTCCCGTAGCACCGCTATCGTAATCCACAACTCGTAGACCTCCCATTTATGCGCCTTTACGTCTCGGCCGCCTTCTCTGCCAAATCAGCTAGCGATATATGTTACCCCGGGAGGAAGCCCGGCACGGTAGCGGTGGGAGCCCCAGAAGCCGTAAGTGCCGTGAGCACATCTCGAAGCCCAGTGAGGAGCGCGCTAAGCCGTTCAAAGGCCGTGTCGGGTGGGCCGAGTGGGAAAAGGTCGATTGTGACCAAGGGAGGAGGCTGTGTTCCCTTCGCATCAGACATCGCATCTGCGTACTCGCAGAAACGATGGGGGGGCTGGGGGAGACATACAAATTCCAGATCATCCGGGCCAACGCTGACGGCTTTGTGCAAGATCGTGCGCACCACGTTGGCAGTGTCCACGATCAACCCCCTGAGCGCCCCATTCTCATCCCTAAGCGACGCACAGGCCTTTCCGCCTCCTCGAGCGCTTTACCCGGCAGCGTAACCCTTGCGTCCTCACCCAACGCGAGCGCATTCGCCAGCTGGGGGCTCATCCCGCTGGTGTTTTCCAATCTTGAGCTGCGAGTCGGCCACTTGGATTTGGACAAACGCTCACCCATCGCCTCGATCTCCTTGTTGCGCTTCTTGGGGTGCATCGTGCAGAGCGCTTGCAGGGACGAACGTGCGCGCTGCAGGTTCGCCATTGTCTACTTGTTCGCAGCTTCTGCTTGTTGATGCGCGCGGTTGGCAATCCTAACTCTCGAGAAGGAAGGGATGTAGGTCAAGAAAAAAATTTGGGGGGAGTGGCATAGACTCACGTCAATTTGGCCCTGGTAGCAACAGCCTCGCGCTCCGCTAGATCAGCAGTCTCCTTCGCTGAGTCGTGCGTCGTGCGTAGGCGTTTATAGTCATACGAGAGTGTACGGGGCTTGGTCGTAAGCTCCTCGGCGCGCGTCATATCCTCCTACGGGGATATGACGATATGCAACGCCATGAGGACAGGGTAATATCGAGATCCACTCACCCCTTTTTGGCTGAGCATGGAGAGCAGAGATTTGGTCAGAAACTATGCATCTGCAGATGAGAGTCGGGCCATCTAGGCAAAGACCTGGAGTGAGAGCAAAGCCGCGAGATATGAGTTGCGAGATGATATACTGAAGGGTCGATGTTGAGGTCGATGAAGTGGTAGTGACAAATGAGGTATCAGTGTGCGGCGATAGAATTAGTGACGGCACCCAGTGGACAGTATTTTTTGCTGATGTTGTCTCAGCGGCCATGAAATGAAAGAGACAAAGACACGCGACCCGACTGGGCACTTATTCGACCCCAATCTTCACGACGATCTCAATTGCCCAGGCGGCCTTCTCACATCCAGCTACCGAATACACAACCGCCGGTGGGTCCTGCAATACGTCACTATGTATCTTGCCTTCTACCAACTCGACGCGGCTCGATGCCGCGGCGCGCTTCCTGGCTCATAGTCACGTTCATATTCCCAGGCCGTAGGCCGTAGCAACGCCTCCGTCGTCTCACGAGGCGTCCTTGCTCTGTCATTCTGACAACTACAGCTACAAAGTCGAACTATGCAATCCAAGCCGTTCTCATTCAGGAAGACAATCCGCACGATCCTCCCTGGGTCCTCTACCAGGAGCAACCAGCCAGTCTGTCAGTATTTACATCTATTTAGCGTTACTTCTATCATCTCATCGATCTGCCTTACGAAGCTGGTGTTCTCAATCCCGCCTCATCGGAGCCAATCGGTAGAGGTGGAGGCCTCTCAATGACCTCAATCGAGACTTCTCTCGCCGTTCTGAAGGAGGCAAGCTCTCTGGCAGCGAAGATACCCTACATTTCCCCGATCGCGGGTCTCCTGCTTCAAGCAATCACCATGCGAGATGTAAGTGTCCCATTACTCTCCAAATCATCTTCCGCTAACCAGTTTGTCAACAGGAAGTGAAACTACACAAAGAAGAGTGGGATG
>QLOZ01013730.1:2279-19793 GCA_003314065.1 Lactarius sp. MG50
GGGGGTGGGGAGAGTTGGCGCAAACGCCCACAAGGTGAGGTGAGAATGTCGGCCCATCGCGGAGGTAGAAGGGGGGGGGAGGGGAAAGTGAGGTGATACCGACGCACCTTGATGGAGAAATCATCGACGGAACTCCCACCTGCGACGCGCGGACCTGACAGGGATTGCGTTCCGGATGGCGAACCCTCAAGGGCAGCGATGCGCGCCTGCAGCCGTGCGATCTGTCGCTCCTGCTCTTCGAGCTGTCCCCGCTGTTCCTCGACCTTTTGATGCGCGATAGCCTGGGCAGATCCGACCAGGGGTCAGTAGCCAGTACAACTAGGGGATATCATGATAAATAGACGGTCGTACAAAGTTCGTCAAGGCATATCGATATTGTTCTCCAGAAACATGATCGGTTGATGGGTTGCTGTAGGCCCCTGTCATCGTATATGTGGAACGTCTTTAAAAAGCTTTGACCCCCGTGAGAGTGGGTTCTGTGATTTTGCGATGTTGCAGCACGTCGAGATCGCGGCTGATGAGCGCTCCATGCCGCGAGCGTATATATGTTAGGGGACATCCCTGACTACATCATGTACACAGCATTCCCACGCTATGGCGGTGCTTGCCATCTCCTGCCAGTGATGGACGGTACATGACAGTACTAGTTCTTGGCTCTATTTCCCATACAAACTCCCCACACCAAATTCCCCTCCACTACCGCGGTCAAGCTGGTTGAATGGGTCACGCATACTACCGGTTTTTGCACGCCATAGCTGGGTATACAAGGCCTTCAGTCTTTGCAAATCGGCGTCAAGCGATGCAATCTTATTTGCGAGCGCAACAAAGGAAGCATTCTGCGCCTCGAGCGTGGTAGTGATCACTATTTGAGCCCTCAGCGATGTTGAGCCGCGAACCAATAGAGCTTACCTTGTGGTGTATATTGCACCTGCTGCGCAGCCGAGGTGAGCTTCCGTTCAATTTGCTGCGAAGCACGAAACTATAAGTCCGCTGAAAAATAATAGAAAGGTCTAGAAGGCTTGCCTCGATGGTTTCTTTGTATGATTGCAGACGCCTACGCATTTGGTCCGTTATCCGCGTGAAGAACCTGTAAGGTTTCATGCCACTTCAAGGAGTATTCTTGCTCTGAGTGTAGAAACTTACTCGAGGGGGAAGTTCGCATGATTACGCAGATATGTCCCATGTTGTTGAGGATTTCGGAAGCCATCGATTATGTGCACCGCAACGATTGTATCCTGTACTGACTGATCAACTTTTGCCTTCAAATCGCGCGTGTTGAGGATATCATTTTGAAGAACAGTTATCGAATTGATGAGATCCTAACGCACAGTATGTGAGGGGCTCAACACGAGAGACCATGCAATATAAGCGACAAACTTTGTGCGCACCACGGATCAACTCTTGACCCTTGGCTGCTTCTTCTCCGACCTTTCGTTGCTTTAAGTCCTTACTAATCTGTACCCTTCCCTGAATATGGGCTCTGACACGAGTTAAGGGAGTAAGATGAAATAGCAACCACAACCAACGTACTCGATATCTTCAAACGTTCTTTTCACACTGTCAGGAAGGTCGTTAAACTTTGTAGACTTGGTAAACAGCAGCTGTCCAGATTGTATCGCCGACTGTTGCGTAGGAGTAGTTGATACCCTGGACCATGTTCAGCAAGAATCATTACTGCAACAGGTGTTACGAACCCGAACCTGATGAAGAATCAGCATCACCTCCGGCAGCTACATTAGGGGCACTTACCCAGTTGTCTGCTTGATTGGATTAATGGAAGAACCAAATGCGGAACTTTAAAATAGATAGTTGTCAGAGAGGTGGGCAAAAAGACCACAAAAACAGGCGCGTCACGTTTGTTGTGTTTGGTTCGGGGTAGACCCAAGAAATGAGGTGCCAAATCCTGTACTCTGTTGTTGTTGTGGCTGCTGTCCGAACAACGTGGGTCCCAGTCCGGCTCCCTGCTGCTGGTTCTGGCCCGGACCTGTAATTGTGCTACCACCAAAGGCCGACTTTGGTAAAAGGGGATTTCCTGTGTTCCATGCGGCACCTCCAAAGGCTGAGGCTCCCCCAGTAGAGGACGGTTGGCCGGCGCTGGCCGCCGACGAGAAGAAAGGGCCCGGAGTACTGCCACTTTGGTTCACTGCTGGCTGCCCCAGCAAGGACGTACCGGGTTGCTGTTGTTGTTGGCCCTGCCCAAGGTTGCCAAAGAGAGATTGAGGTTGGCTCTGCTGCTGGCCGAATCCAGAGAAGAGAGACGGCTGGGTCCCTGTTTGTCCTGTCTGACCAGCAGGAGCGGCTTGCTGAGTATTGCTTGCTGTGGGTGGATTGGTGCTGGGCGCAGCTGCAGGACCCGATTGTAGCGCGAACATACTACGTGGTAATTGACAACCCTGAGATGAGAGGGGGATCGAGACAATACTCACTTTCGCACGATTCAAGCGTCTCGCACTTCACAACCCTGAAGCCTCCGGATAAATTGATCAGATGATAGTTGTGGACTCCAAGTCAGTCGAATACGCGTCACGGTGCTCTCAATGAACGTGATGAACAACGCCGTGGCACGTGATCCATATAATAATTTCAAGAATGTACAGTACTGTACACTAAATCGGCAAAATAATATAAAATTATCGGCAAGGGATGTGTATCTCAGCTCCTCTCCTATCCAGAAAAATATTGGAACATGCTCCACTCTCTCGTATAGAGATATAGCACCATTGGTAACTTAGTTACAGTGCGTGGCTCCGTACAAGGCGTCCATCGGTTGCGATCATGCTGGAACGGGGTAACTCGACCCGTTCCGGTCATCTTGTCGTCGTTAATGTTTCTCACTACTGTATCATCTTCATCCTCCTTTTTTTTAATGAGGAAATCACGATCCTCATTTACAGCGGTTACTTTAAAAGGGCCGCGGCTTTGCCACTGCTTCTCGCTGCTGCGGCCCGGGCGATGGGTCTTCTATTGGTCGTCACAAATCTCCAATTTGATGCTTTCAAAAGCCTAAACACTCGGTGTTCTTGGCCCGAATGTTCGACTGTTTCTCCAAAAGACGGTTCACGACGTGCATAGCTCGAGATCGAACCACTGTTCACTTTCACCATTCTCGATCGTGGTCTCGTGAACGGCCAGTGCCCAATGCCCATCCGTGATCGCCAATCAATACACCTCTGCCGTCATATATCTCGTCGCGATTGGTCGCGTCCCTGCTGTCATTTCAAGGAAATAGGACCCGCTTCACCTTTTTCCCTTGCTCTCTCTCCTGATCATGGCCAGCCAGGCTCCCCCGTTACCTGCTAACAGTGTAGTAGGGCGCGTCCCCGATCGAGAAACACCGTTCTCACCTTACAATCCCGAGATAGATGTCTCGACTTCTGCAATCTCGACTTCTGCATCTCGGGCCAGCGTGCAGTCATCGGCCAGTATTCCCTTCACTACGTCAACCGCTCGTCCCCAGCACCATTACCCTCCCGTCCCCGATCGAGGAACACCGTTCTCACCTTACAATCCTGAGATAGATGTCTCGACTTCTGCAATCTCGAATTCTGTATCTCGGGCCAGCGCGCAGTCATCGACCAGTATTCCCTCCACTACGTCAACCACTCGTCCCCAGCACCCTTACCCTCCCGCCCTCGATCGAGGAACACCGTTCTCACCTTACAATCCCGAGATAGATGTCTCGACTTCTGCAATCTCGAATTCTGTATCTCAGGCCAGCGTGCGGTCAGCCACTAGTATTCCCTCCACCACATCAACCACTCGTCCCCAACACCGTTACCCTCCCATCCCCGATCGAGAAACGCCGTTCTCACCTTACAACCCCGAGATAGATATCTCGAATTCTGCCAGCTTGCAGTCATCGGCTAGTCTTCCTTCCACTACATCAACCGCTCGTTGCGAGCACCAATACCCTCTCATTAATGGCAAAGGCAATTGGCTTACGCTAATAGTGACCAGCCGCTCGCCAAGTCCAAGATACCTCCCCATGTTCATTGGCACCGATGTGGTCAATGGATTCGTTGAGCTCGACCTTACGAAGCCGGAAAACATACGTGAGGTGACAATAACAGTGGGTGTAGTCTCTCCCCCTCATTATGCGTACGTCGCAATTGTCTTACAGCCCAGTAGATCAAGGGCGAGACAACTCAACTCACCCAAGAACCGCATGTTTTTCTTGAGATGTCGCGGATCCTGGTGCAGCCATCAGGGAAGCTTGCGGGCAAACATTCCCATCCATTTAGTTTCAATCTTCCAAATGACGTTACCGTTGATGAGTCCAACTGGGCTATGGTTTATTCCCTTCCGCCAAAGTTTCACGAGAAGGGAATTCTGTATATCGACTACAAAATTATAGTGACGGTTCGGCGTGGGAAGTTCTCCTTGGACAACTCGTGAGCTCTGCCTTCACCCGCCAGCCCTCTCGATGCCTCATCCTTTCCGCAGTCTGGTGACAAATATCGTCTACCTACCCGAAACAATTGCCGAGCCTCCATCCGCTCTTCGAGAACAGTCATATATAAACGATATCCCACTGGCACCGCCGTCAGAGGATCCCCGCGGATGGAAATTGCTTCCCTTAGTGGAATCCGTGGGCACCATCGTTCCCGACACTACTTTGACGGCGCAACTAGCAATTGCAACCCCAGTACGACTCTGTTACTCCTAAAACTCGACTGGTTCTTATTCTCACGTCATTTGAAACAGTTGTCATTTGCACTGGGCACCCCTATACCACTATACCTGGAGCTACATGCTAGCGATGGACTCTTTGGTTCCCACGCGATCGATGTTCGTCTTGTCCGCACTCTCGTCACGCGTAGTCTCACTGGTGGCGTGCGCAAACTCGATATCGCTCGCGCCCGGTTCTGGGAAGCGCCGGGCTCCTCCGCTCAAAGTATAAAGCTAATGGGCGAAATCACCATCGGAAGGCGTCTCACGCCGACCTTTGAGTTTTCAAAATGCTCCGTTCGGGTACACTTCGTTTTTGCGTTGTTCGTTGACGTGAGCTCATGACATATGCAGTATTCGGTCGTGCTATATCCAAGGCGTGTGCCCGAACAAACCGAATACCAGCCACTGGTGTCGGAAGAAGTTCTCTTGACATTGCGCAACGCTCCGGGCATCTCACCACGATCAAAAGCACCCACCAGTATCACTTCTCCAAGAATCGAGAATCAGCGTTCGATGCCTCCAAGGTTCTACCCCGTAGACTTTGGGCTTGTTCTCACTTGATTCGTCGCCTTATTTCTTCGCTTCCATCTGGTTGTCTTTTTTGTCGAACAGTGGACAAGCTAGCATAGGTCTGTACTTCCGCGATGATACCATACACATCCTACAAGACTTTGGCACTTGGTTTCCGATCATGATCTTATAATTTGCAACCTATAATAATCTATTTTTACTTTGGAATTAAAGACATTGCCCACCGGAGTTGGTGGCGGCCCTCCCCTTCCATAGACCCCCTGACCAAATCAACACTCATTATAGTCATGCTTTGGCGAACGCCCGAACAAGGTTCACTTCTCCAAATCCAAGTTCCTGTGTGTCGCGAAGCAACGAGTCAATCTCCACATATGAGCCTAATTATCATTCGGTGAAGTCCGTGAATTGGCCTTTCTACGTCGCAGTTCTGGCACGCGCCAGTCCGCGGGTATGGTGCATAGACCTGCCGAATCATAATGAATGAGCGCCATAAGGCGTCACGCGGCTGCTCAACTGAAGACAGAGTTTTTCTTCCTCTTGGTAATTATGATTGATTAGGCCCACTGGCAGGCCTGGTTGACGAAGCCTGACAGACTTGCTCTGCGCCACCCGACTGTATAACCTTTCGTCGCTGTCGAGCAGAAGTGCCCATAATTCATAATCATCTGCACTAACTTATAGCCCGAGGAAGGTCTCTCGGGCTCCCTGGTCATGGGGGAGGAAGCGGAGGGATCGTTGGTCGCATTATAGATCCGGTGCAAGATTCGTTAGATTTATTCACAGATCCACAAATTCCCTTTCTGTAGGCGGTTGGTATCGAGATAGCCCGTCCAGTCATTGCGGCCGCGGCATCATGATCACGATGTAGGCATGATCTGGCCGATCTTGCGCAGCTCGATAGAGTACTTAACCCCATCTCATCATCGTCGTTGCGTCATGGAGGGTCATACCGAGGTGTTGCCGGAATACAGCCCCAATCCAGGACGACCGCTGACCGGCACCGGAGGTCTCAGCTGCGAACATCGGTATGCGCTCCGGGACTGCGGCGGCCGCGACTGGTTTTCATTCAACTTGAAGAGCAGAGCCGCAGACCCGAAGCACATACCGGTGTTCTTGGCAGGTGATACCATCAAGGGGGAGGTACAGGTGGACCTCGGAAAGGCCAAGACGCTCAAGGGTTTGACGGTCACGGTACGCGGACACAGTGCATGCCGTCGTGGCTTCCCTGACACACTGGACGCCACAAGATTCGTGGAGGGATGGTGGCCGTAGGACAGGAAGAGGTGTCTTCCTGGACAAGACCGAGCCTGTGTGGACCCCTGCGCCGTCCAATGAAGTCAACCTCGTTGGCCAGCACACATACCCGTTCTCTATCTCCATCCCACGCGACGCGACGGTCACGCCCACCCCGAACGCGACACCAAGGAGCTTCTCGCTCCCTCCTACGGTTGAGTAACAGGTACGTCCCAAACTGGCGTTATATTTCATCCTTCGACGTGCCTTCCCTCTCCCCCCCAACCCCTCCAAGGTCGGCTGACGGAGATTATGCGCACAGGCTGTCAACGAGCTTTGCATTCTTGCCGCGCACAGTGGCAGATCCCCCGTCTCCGCTGCGCGCTCTTGTGTATGCTGAGCGTGAGGCCATCCTTGGCCCGGACGCGGACCCCGAAGGCTGGAAGGTGTACGAGCCTGTCAAGATCGCAGGTACCCTCTTCACTGCGCGCGACGTGAGCGTGCAGTGTACTGTGAGTGGTTCCTTCGCCAGAAATAGTAGGTCCACGATGTCACTGAGCTGAGCGACATTCAGCTCGCCGTAGCAACGCCGGTGCGTTCTCCATCTCTTTCCCTGGGATATATAGAACCAGCTCATGGGCGCATGCGGTAACGCAGTTTACGTACGCGCAACCAATTCTCCGATCCCTTTGCTTCTTACTCTCCGCGGCACGGACATGGTGGCTCTGGACCTCTTCGCTAGATCTCCTAATCTGCACCTGCTCCGCACCGTTGCGTTTGGCTCGGAAAGCGCTGCGGAGAGGGGTGTACAGTGGTGGAGCAATAATACAATCGTCTCGAGTGTGGCAAAGGGAGTATTCTGGCCACACGAGGCGGGCGCCGCGGCTGAATTCGGGCAGCGCGCGATCACGAGGGAGAGCGATCGAGGTGTGCGGGCGCTGCAGGGAGAACTGTTCGTACAGAAGGGGTCGTTCACGTTTCCGTGGTTCGCGTGCAGGGTGAATCCATCAACCTTTTTTTTTTTTTCATTCTACCGTCTCGTCTCGCACACGCTGAATGATGAAACCTGCTCCATCGGACACGCAAAAGAACAGTACACCATTGCTCTTCCGCCACCGGAAGTGCCCGGCTTCGCCCCTGCCACTGCGCCAGAGGATCCCCTCCTCACCGAACGTGTCACGATAACGATGGCTAATGCGCCGGGTATCACGCCGAGCTCGCAAATCCCGCCGAGCTACGAAGCCCCAACCCACGGAAAGTGCAGTATAATAACTGGGAATGGCAATCAGCAATTCCTTTCATGATGCCCTTGTTAACGTCCTACCATCTATCGTGTGAGACTTCCTAGACCTCTGCCAAATAATGTCAAACATGACTATTTTTTGCGTCGATCGATCGATGTGCGTGTCTTGTCTTCGTGTAGTTCTAACGATGCACGCAAACTTTCCTGCTGGTCTCTCCATCTCTCACTCCTATCCATCTACTTCTCAATTCAATCTCGGTTCCGACGCTCGTGAGGAGGAACTCTCCAGCGCTCTTAGCGCTGAAGCCCAAGACACGGCCATAGCGAAGTATGGGATTGCCGGCAGGGTCTGGTACATTCTCTCCGCCGGGTTCGCTAGTCCTATCCCGCCGACAGAAAAGAGTGCCACAGGGAAGCAGCTTACGCCATGATGCTTTACGTTCGCGACTTAGGCGCGTATGAATTCGATCCGCGGTTCGAGTTTGGGTCAGAGAGTGTAGCCGTAGAACTTGGCGCGGGTACGGGCGCTGCGGGGCTCGCGCTAGCTGCGGCGCACCCGCATGCGTACGTCGCGCTGACGGATCTGTCAGAGGTCTGCCCGCTGCTCCAGGCCAACGCGCGAGGGTACCCCGGTGTCAGGGTACGCCCATTGGCATGGGGCTGCGCGGCGCACGCGCAGGCATTGCGCGACGAGCTCGGTCTCACACCGATCTCGCATGTCATCTGCAGCGATCTGGTGTGTCGAGAGTCGCCCCTCCCCCCCCATCCCCCAGCATATCAAGCGTGTAGGAAGAAAAGTGACGTGCGATAGGTGTACTTTCCCGAGCTGCTCGCGCCACTGCTCCGCTCGTTGCTGCACCTGACCACCCCTGCATCACCCATGGCTTCGACCCAAGTGATCATCTCGTACAAGATCCGCTCGCTGTCCAAGGAGACGGCCTTTTGGTCCGCATTCGGACTGTGGTTTACGTTTGCGCCTGTGCTCGTGCGTAGTACGCACTCTAAAGACAGCAAATGGGAACGCTTCGGCGCTGGTGGGGATGGCGACGTGTTTGTGTTTGTAGCGCAGCGCAAGCCCGAGTCGTTCTCCTGGACAGTACCGGAGGATGATGCGGCATTGTTAGAGGGTGTGGGTGCGCGTGGAACACAGGAGAGGAAGGGTGACGATGCGTTTGAGCTGCTGTTACTGATGAACGTCGATGAATACTAGGCTGGTCTGGTGTTACCGGCGTGTATTAGTCGGTACATCGTTGTGGGCCATGTATAGTATGAGGTGTCGGGACTTGCTTGAAGGGGATAGCACCCACAACATGACATCACGGCTGGCGAATCAGTGGAGATGGAGAATATTGAGACATTGAACTCGGGGTTCGGGGTTAGTTGAGGGCTTGCGGAGTCGGCATTGACAGGCTACGCAACGCTGAAGCCAAAGGCTTAAAGCTTTAATGCTCCGGCAAAGACAAGGCCGGGTGAGGTCAAGTTGCATGTGACAGCACCGCCGACTCCGAGTCCGGAGGAGAGCCCCACTCGGACTTGACTGAGGACTGGCAATATTACCGCCCAAGTCGAATGTTCTGATTCTGTCCTTCTGTCGCCTCGCTTGCCACTCTTTATGGCCGTACAATCAAAACAATCACCACCCAAGCAGCTCACCCCGTTGGGCTACGCCCTCGCAGGTGCCCTCGGTGGGTGCTTCAGTAATGCGTATGTACACTTTGTAGCGATGACATGGTACTGAATGTTTTCATTTATTCACAGCGTCGTCTATCCCCTCGATACGTGAGTTGTTGCATGCTGGGCGTATGCTTTCCTCGCTGATCTTGTGCGCAGCGTAAAGACCAGAATCCAAGCTGACTCTAGCAATGGTCGCTCGGTACGCGCGCTGCTCAAGCGCATCTTCAAGGAGGAGGGCATCGCAGGCTTCTACCGTGGTTTCGGCGCAACCATGCTCAACACCTTCTCCATGCGTACGTTATGCCCATCTCCTTTTTTTTTGCCCCCTTCCCGCCGACCAGTTTCCTGTGCTCACGTGCCAAAAAAAACCGCGAAGAATACGCCTATTTCTTCTTCTACTCCCTCGTCCGCACGTCGTATGTGAAGCGTCTGGCTGCGCGGCGACCAGCAGGCTCACCCCCCGCGGCCCTTTCGACCGTCGCCGAGCTCGCACTCGGCGCGATTGCCGGCGCGCTCGCGCAGATCTTCACCATTCCCGTGTCGGTCATCGCCACCCGCCAGCAACTCGGCACGCCCAAGGGCAAAGACAAGGCCGGCGAGCAAGAACACGATGGCTCCTTCCTGGCCGTTGCGCGCGAGATCGTGCGCGAGGAGGGCGTCGCGGGCCTCTGGCTCGGCCTCAAGCCCGGTCTCGTGCTCACCGTCAACCCGGCGATCACCTACGGCGTGTTTGAGCGCATAAAGGGCGTCGTGTTAGCCGCGCGCGAGAAGGTCGGCGACACGAGCACCAGCCTCGGTCCGGGCATCTCGTTTGCCCTCGGCGCGACGAGCAAGTCGCTCGCGACGGTGGTGCGTGACTGTGCTAACCGGCTCGAGTTTTAGTTGTTCACGCTTTTTTTTTTTTCATGCGCGCACGAAGGTGACGTATCCGTACATAATGGCAAAAGTCCGCATCCAGACGCGCAAAAAGGGTGAGGAGGAAACTGAGAATGGTGCGCTGCCGCCACCAGCACACAACAGCGCGCGGCGTCCGAAGGAAGAGGGCGCGATCGACATTCTGGCGCGTGTTCTTAGAACGGAAGGCTTCCTGGGCTGGTACAAGGTTCGTTTTCCTGCGCACTGTTAAAACATCAACCGTCTGATTATGTGTCCTTTGCAGGGTATGGGTGCTCAAATCCTGAAAGCCGTGCTCTCTCAGGGTGTACTGTTTATGTCGAAAGAACAGTTTGAACAGTACGCACTCGCAATCATGGTGGTTTGTTACCGCCTTAGTGCATCGCGGTGAGAGTGCTAGAGGGGTTGGGAGGGCAACGACTAGGAGAACCCCATTGTCAATGTATACACATACTACGGCTTGTCCGATGTCCACGAGGTTAATGCTAGATTTGGCATCACCTCGCGTGATCTTAACAATGCGGCGGAGGGTCGTGTTAAGCTCGGCCCTATTATCCTCCGAGTCGGGTGGAGATTTGTGAATATCTTGCACAAGCAAACTTGGTTATGATAAAATCTTTCGTGACCGCCCATAGCACGCTCGAGTCTTCACGTCCTTCCCAAGAGCCAACTTTTGCGCACCTCCAACACATCAGCCGCATAACGGGCGTTTTTCCGGGATTGCACACCTTTCTCCTTGACTGCCATCGATCATGGGCGCAATAGACGCGTCCCGACTCTCCTCTGAGCAACAACCGCTCGATGCGTTGCGACTCGAACTACAAAACGAACCTGCTTTTGGCGAGAGCAGCATGCCGAAGGATGATCACACATTAACGTTCGTCCCATTCACACAATGCAATCTTCTTCTGCCCTTTTCACGCCTCGCTTCACCGGGCCTTGCACAGGCGCTTCTTGAAGGCCCGTGGGTACAATGCGTCCCAGGCAAAGCAGATGGTCCTTGATTGCATCCACTGGCGACGCACCGTGGAGGACGTCGGAATCGATGAGCTCTACCGGCGTATCGATCCCTTTGATGTGCGCAGTGCGCCCCCTTGCACTGTTCCCGGTTCCTAATGTCTGACCTCCAACTCCAAACGACCTTTTTTTTTCCACACAGTTTCCCGGGCGAGAGGAAGTCTTGGAGAGCTGGCCAATGGGTTTCCACAAGGTGCGTTTTCCTCGGATGTCCGTCGTCCACACAGGCGCTCAAATCTGACACCTGATTTTCTCAGACTGACAAGGTGGCGTTATTCTTTCTGACTTGCCGCCTCCCCCGTACCGCCGAGACTGACCTCGTCTTGTTCGTCGTGTCGTCTGTAGCTTGGCCGTCCGATAAACATTCACAACTTTGGTGCGATAAGCCCTAAGCGGCTCTATCAGCAGATGACGCCGCAGGAGCACTGGCGCACGGTTCTCGTCAATATCGAGTCTCTCCTTATCGAGGTTTTCCCTGCGGCGTCTGCCGCCGCCGGTCGGCCAATACGCCAGGCGCTCGTCATTGTCGATCTCAAGGGCTTTGGGCTCTCCCAGTTCTGGACGCTCAAGTCCATAGCGCGGCGCTTCTTCGAGGTCTCCCAGAGCTTCTATCCCGAGACGTACGTCTTTCCCTCCTCTAATGCCACCTATCCCCCTTGGTCCGCCACCCTGTCCGCCCCCGTTTTAGCCCCCCCCCCTTGGCTCACCTAACATCCCATCGCGCACAGCATGGGCCAGTTGATCATCATCAACGCACCGACATGCTTCACCGCCATCTGGGCCGTCATCAAACCGTGGCTCTCCCCACGCACACTCGACAAGATCTCCATCCTCGGCACGGCAAACCCCCACCACGCGATACTGCTCGACCTCGTCCCGCCCGAAAACCTGCCCGCCTCACTTGGCGGCACATGCACCTGCAAAGGCGCGCGAGGCGGCAGCTGTGTGCTGTCTAACGCCGGCCCGTGGATGGACGACGCGCGCCCCGAGCGCCGCGCACGCTGGCTCAGCGGCGAACTGGCGGCGCCGGGCGTGCCGTGGCCACCGCCGCCGCCTCCGCAGGAGAAGGTCCAGGAGCAGGACCAAGGTGCTACAGAAGAGACGTGGGAAAAGGTAGATGACGACGATGGTGATGACGACGACGACGATGACGACGACGATCTGTGCCACGCCGTTGCCTCCGCGTCTACCTCCGCTACTACTACCCCGTCGCCCTCGTGGGGCCGCGCGTCGGTCGTCACGCTTCCGCTTCCGCTCCCGCATCCGCCGCCGCCGGCCGCTGTACGCCTCGCTGCGTGAGATGCGGAGGGGCCTCTGTGTATATCTTTACCTTTTTTTTTTTTTTTCTTCTCGTTGTCGTTGTCGTTTTCGTTTTCGTTTTCCGCGTCACGGTTCTTGTGAGTAACTTATTTCTCTGCGCCCTGTCTCATGGAAGAGGGCTGGGAGTTTACGGGAGAACGGCGATAATGATGACGATGGAACCCGCAGTAGTACATACAGTAGTCACGACCCTTCACGTTTCTTTTTTCTTTTTTTGCTCGTCAAGTTGTATCACATCCGCACGCACACACAGATACAGCACACTATAGCTCACATGGCACCTACCTAATACAAGTCCATGGATAAAATTGTAACGGCTCCGAGTCGCTCGCGTATACGGTTTTGTCGCCATGTGGGTTGAACAATACGTATCGCTTGGCACGTATCGCTTGGTCAGTGCAAGGCACTACAGCCAGGTACACGCGGCCCCGCACCCTTTGATGGTACCGTTCCTGCCACTGTACAGTACTGTACAGTATAGTATAAACACTGATCAGTACCTGTAAGCCGAAGCGCCAGGAAATTACAAGGCCGTATAACTATAACTAACAAGTTGCCTTCGGCACGGGCCGCAAGACTTGTAACTACAGTCGACTCTCATATAAGGCATATACTCGGGAAGGGCATACTCCCCGTAAGGCATAGCATTTTTGTGACTCGAAACCTCGTTCGCAGGGAAATCTGGGGCATAGGGCATACCTCACTAGGACATAAAGGGCATAGGTTGTTAGAGTAGAATTCCAACATTTACACAATAAATACATCTTGCTCCGCCATACTATTACTCCGAAACCTCTCAGAAAGGGATTGAAAAGGCTTCAAAATGAGGTCAAAGCCAGAAGGGACCATCTGCTTGCCCAGCCACCTCCCCTCCGTCCATTCCCATCTCCACTCTCATACACAACACTGCCAGTCAGAAGGATCCCATTGCCTGTGCTGAGCACCAGATAGTTGATCTGGATGTCCTGGTCGAGAGAGGAGCACTTTAGACAAAGAAATCTACAGACTCGGAGCTGCGATGGACATTGGACACCGTGACACGGGAAAAGCGTGAATGTGGCAACGTCACAGGCCGTGACGACTGTGACATCTGTGACAATCCCGACCTATTCCATCTTCTCTGACCCCTGCTGAGGCTCTGCAGGCCATCTCATCGTCATCACATACATTGATACCATCAATGACCCTATTGCCCACAAGGCTGAAGGACTTCTTGGGATTATCAGCCATCAGATTTGCTCAGAATGATCAAAGAGAATGAGGGATGGTTATCACTGATTACTTCCATTATCAGCAGCTATGACTCAGAGTAGCCAAAAACTAGACTTTTTTTTTAGCAATTTTATTCGTCTCCCCAACAGGACATACTCCCCAAAAGGCATACCCTCTGGTGTACTCCCGAGGGGGTATGCCTTATATGAGAGTCAACTGTACTACAGTTCAAGGCGTGACTTTCCAGCCTCTCAGCCACCACAATTTCTCTCTGGCCTCTCCTCACTCAAATTAAGCTTGTTGGCCCTGAAAATGATGCATTACAATCACATAGATACCAAGAATAAAACTTGTTGATTAGTTTTTTAAAATTTGTTGATGACCAAAAAATTTGTCTGAAAATTGAAACAATTCACTGAATATACATTTTCCCATGCTTATAAACACTGTATGAGCTCAAAAACAACTGAAATATGTATTTATGAACCATCTGAGGGATCCAGCATAGCCAGAGAAGCGATAATATCACTTGGGAGGCCAACCTTTTGATGAGACTTGTACTTCTTGTTGGAATATGGGCTCAGTCTTCAAGAGAAAGACTGTATATACAAGTTGAGTCGCTGAGGTCACCTAGGGTTCCCGATCGAGCGGCTGAGTGCCCCTAGGGCTAGGGTTCCAGATAAGGGGCTCCAGCATTCCGATTAAGCACGGAACAAGCCCAGTATAGGCAACTACACTAATCCAAAATTGAAACAAGCGCCCCAAAACCGAAAATTTGAGAAATGGTATCTTTTCCCCACTTTCCTTCCTAAATTTCAGCCACTCAGTCAGGTACTCAAATTTAAGACTCCCACGGAGAGGATGTAAAGTAACGCCTTGAACTGTAATAAACACTGATCAGTACCTTAGGCCGAAGCGCCAGGAAATTACCAGGCCGTATAACTACTAACAAGCTTACGTCCGTGCCTTTTAATGCTATTAAATATGGTCTTTTCGTCGAGCTTGCTTCCACTGCCTACTTTCCGTTTTTCCTCCAATGCTTCTAATCATGCGTCCTCCTGTAAAAGATCTGGTTCGAGTGATTGGGTCACATTGTCGACACGTCCAGAGTTCGCGATAAGGCAACATGGCGACATAAACCTGATGAAGGAGAGGCTAGATCGACGATAAGCGACATTGTTTGTCCTTGCGAGCGATAATCTATGAACGCGTAGGCTAGTGTAATCGGAAATAAGGATCCGCAGGGGTGACACCGTACTCACGGCTACCGGGACCAGACCGTGGTATTAGTGAAAGATCCACGGTGCCTTGACATCGTAGTATATTGCATAGCGGGTATGGGAAACCACGGGTCATACCCATGGTTTATACACAAAGTACTAGATTACACTGGCAAGTTATCGCTACCACTACTGGTTGTTACATTCTACCCAAGCCTCGGTGTACACCACGCCCTCTGTCGTCGCCGGTCCGGGTAGGTGCTGTGGGTCCACGGCAGCGGCAAGCAAGCGAGGGGGCTCGGGGTCGTCGGTGGCCATGGAAGGCGTCGGGATGATAAGGAAACTTGGGAGGAACGAGGTCAAACTTGCAGGTTAGCGCGAGGAATCAGGCGTAGAGCGACGATTCGGCTTCGGCCTGTTCGAAGACTTTACGAGGATGGAAGTACGCATGAGCAAAGATACACCCGAGGCGATGAGCGAACGAGCCAAAGTGTCGATGGAAGGGTGCGTGGATGTTGATCCTGCACGTGGAGATTTGCTTCATCGAGACGCACGTTATCCGGCAGTGAAGAAGTGGACACTTGGCCCTGTCGCGGGGGTATTACGGTCGCAGAGAATGGAACACAAGGAGCTGCATCTGCCGTCCATGGGGGTCTCTGGGCGCCTCACGCTGTCAATTGACGGTGTCGTGGCATTCGTTGGCGCTGGTCTTGTGGAATCTTGTACGGTGTTGACGGAAAGTTGAGGGACTGGGGATGGATGGCGATGCTCGTGTGAACAATGGAGCAAGGTCTGGCGGGAATGCACTTACCATTCGTATGTGGGACTTGCGGGCTGCGTCTCCTCCACGGTGGGACGATGTTTGAGAGCACTGCTGAGTTTACCCCACAAGATTTGTTTAGACGATGGGGTGAACCGTTAAACATGACCTTACGGCAGATCACGACGGCGAACGCGCTGGCATTCTGTAGCGTGAGGGCACCATCAAGTACCGCACGAGGACCCGCAGCGTCACGGCCTTGCACGGGCTGTGGGCGTGTCCTTGGGGTTCGTGATGCTGTCCACCGTTGGTGCTGTGGTTGTTGAGGACTACATAAGAGAAAATCAAACATCAAACAATACCTGCAGGCTCGGGAGGCGTTGACGCGCTTCACTAACGGCCACACCCACGAAAATGCGATCCAGGAGGGGTGTCATGGGCGTGCTTGGTATAGGCGAATGAGGCAAGGGATACAAGCTCGACAACAGTGTGGATGAGATAAAGGTGTGAAAGATCAAATGGCGGTGTTGGCGTTGATCGGACAATGGGACGAACGGTTGTGAATAGCCAGGTCAATGTGAACACAAATCTCGCGACAAACACTGAGTCGCTTTGGTCCTGAATGACGGTGAAACAAGCAATACCGAGCCATACGAGAGGGGCACGACTCGGAGCAAGTTGGATCAGGGCTCTTGTGGAAGCCCGTCCTGTTGTCGTGGATTGCACTGCCACGGGCTCACCTTGTCCACCTTCGCCCAACGTGGCCTTGGATTCGGATACAGCAGTCACATCGAGAACCTCTGCTTCCTGCAGGTCAGGGACGGGGTGAAATGACGCTAGATAAGATGTATAAGATTTGACAACCATGGGCACCGGAATAGTGATAACGCAGAGGAGGAAATGAACGCGGCGGGAATACAGAAATATATTTGCCCTAAACGATTTACTTCGAATTAACTTGTACTACTTACAACTGACCCTATTTTGTAGCAAGGTCTCCACCAACAAAGTTGGCGTTTCTAGTAATAAAGTCTACAAAGTCCTGAACAGAATACTCTTGAGGAGCTGCAGTAAAGTATTGAGCAATTTGCAAGCCAATGTCTGACTTCTGATAATCTGATTCTGCTTGATTGAGAGCTGACACCAGCGAAGTGCCAGAAGCACGTAGAGTGGCAGCATGCTTCAAAATCATAATGATAGCTGGCACAAAGTTAAAATATAGTGGCAACAAGTATAAAAATAAATACCAAGTATAAGATAATATCTATTGCCTGAAGAAAACTAGAAAGACATGCATGTCAGGAGCTTGACTATATAACAATAATGTGAGAGTGCCACCTGTTCGATAATTGGCAGTGACATAACACGTTTTACCTGATAATTGAATAAGAGGGGTGGTCGGTTGGTTATATGCAAAGGGCACTCACAGTCTGCAGGGTGAAGATGTGGGGTGTCAGCAGGGGTGAAGCCGAGCGAGTGAGTGCAGGCACTCACCAACTGGAGGGCGGAGGACGCGGGGTGTCAGCAGGGTGAAACTGAGCGAGCGAGTGCAGGCACTCACCAACTGGAGGGCGGAGGACGCAGGGTGTCAGCAGGGGTGAAACCGAGCGAGCGCGCGCAAGCACTCACCAACTGGAGGGCGGAGGACAGGGTGTCAGCAGGGGTGAAACCGAGCGAGTGAGCGCAGGCACTCACGGACTGGAGGGCAGAGGACGCAGGGTGTCAGCAGGGGTGAAACC